>OZ005662.1:156771591-157001591 GCA_963930645.1 Salticus scenicus
CAACATAATATATTAAAACGGTATAGAATCCTAATAGGGGTTTTTAGAACTCGCTAGCAAAAAGAACTAGAATTTATGAGGATGACATGGAAATATTTTTACTAGAGCCACGACTTAGATTCTAGATGTCAGTCACATAATTTTTTCTCAGTGAAACGTCATTATATCCGAATGTTAATTATAAGTAATAAGAGGCAAAAATGAATTGTAAAATAAAAATTTGTCACTTAAATGCAAAACTTCATTGAATCTAAAAAAAAAAAAAAAAAAAAAATCATGAATGTAAAGCTCAAGGTATTCATAAACCATAGCCTCCTAAACTAGATGCCTGTCGCGTTGCTCGTAAACTTGGCAACAGTACAAGCGGTAAACAGCGCCACCTGGTACAGATTTCGCGACATTTTTATTCAACTGTCACCAATAAGTTTAAGAAGTGATATATGGTATATATAAACGACGTTTCTTCGATTCTATTCGTCTTTTATCTATTTCAACTCCCACTTTAAAAATTATTGGGGGCTGTGGAATAAAAAAGTCGCGCAATCTGTACCAGGTGGCGCTGCTTACCGCTTGAACTGTTGCCAAGTTTACGAGCAACTCGAACGGCATCTAGTTTAGGAGGCTATGCATAAACTCAAGTAAACATCGATCAATAAATCACAGCGATAACTGGTATTAATCTTGGACAAAAAAAAAAAAAAAAAAAAAAAAAAAAAAAAAATCATTTATCCTCAATGAATAAAATAATATACTTGTGTTAATTTGTTTGAAATAGGCTTCATGGTGATTGCTATGGCGAGTGTTTCCACTTTTTATCATTTAAGTATTGTTAAATTTTCTTTTTCAGAATAACAAAGGATTACTCATTATATCCAACATGTTATAAAGCAAACGAAGGTTGACCAAGACATACTTCATTAATGTCAAGACATACTTCAAGATATTTAATTCTTTTTTTAATCGAAAAATTAAGTATTGCAAGATTAATTATCCATAACGTTATCTACTGTTAATTTAGTATAGATTTAATTTCTCATTAAATAAAGTCATATTTTTCTTTCAGTCTATAACATTTAGCATTAGCATTTGCTATATACCATTATGATTAGTTTTCTAATCTTTAATCAAAGCGATACTTAACATGAATTTAACATAAAAGAAATCATTTATCTCGAATTAGTAAAACTAAAGCCTTTTCTTCATTCGATTGCAATATACTTCATACATATTATAATAGAGAGTTTTTTCTTTCTTATCAATGTAGAATTGTTAGATTTTCTTTTTTTTTTTTTACAAGAATGACCGAATCGCCCATTTATTATACCTTACACATTAAAAAGCAAACAAAGGTTGACAACACCATGACACAATTCGAGAATTTTAATTCTTTTTTAATCAAAAATTTAGACATTAGAAGATTATTTAACCGTAACATTAACTGAATTAATTTAGTATATATTTAAATTCTCAATAAATAAAATTATATTTTTTTTATTCAGTCTATTGCAATATCGTACTTGCATGATTATAATTAGCTTTCTTATCTTTAATCCCAGCAATATCTGGAGTTAATCTAGCACAAAAGAAATAATTTATCTTTCATGAATAAAAACTTAAAATTTTCATCCTTTGATTGCAATATGCTTCTACGAGGAGATTTTATTAATGAAGTATTTAGTTTTTTCCTTTACACTAATGAAAGAAATCCTCATTATACTTAACACGTTATAAAGCAAATGAAGGTTGACATAATGTCAAGACATACTTCAAGAAATTTTAATTATTTTTAAATATAAATATGAAGTATTACCAATCTAACTGTCCATAACGTTATCTGCAGTTACTTTTAATAAAGATTTAAATTCTCTATGAGTAAACTCATAATTTTCATTCAATGTATTGCAATATAGTGCTTGCTTGCTACATAACATCATGATGAGTTTTCTGACCTTTAATCTATGAAGTACAGCTGTGTTTTCACTCTTTGTGATGGTGAAGAAATCACTTTTACGTGCGGTGTATTGCTAAAAGTCAGATGAAATATATCAAGGTTGCAGAATAAATAAAACAGCTTTAACGTGTCATGTCTCTATAAACGCGAAATCCATGAACATTGCTTTATAAAATAATGTGTAATTTTTTTAAAAGATTTTTCTTAGACTTTTTAATGAAAAATAATGCTAATGAGTTTCAAACTATTTCTCGTACGAAATAATAATTAGGAAACGGATAAAAATTAATCTAATAACAATTTAAATGAACGAATAAAAATAGTTGACATTTAATTAGTAGCAGCGATAATGTTTAGCAAAAAATGTATCATTACTTTTAATTAATATTAATTAAAACGTAGAACTGTGAAATTTTCCATTACTTGATTGTTAGTTGTAAAATCTAACACGACTCGAATTATCTAATTTAAAGCTAAAACAATAAATCATTTTTATTTTTAATTGCTACAAACACCAAGAAAAATATTTAATGAATCATAATCATAAATCTGATCTTCCTTACACTTAAAAAGAAAATAATTACATCCCAATTTATTTAAAATAGATTATACGCTACAACGTTTGATTAATGAGAAATAATAACGTTACGTAACACTTTAATTATTACAAATAATAATTATACATTATGAATTATTTTTTTATTAGTAATGTTTCTATTCAAAATAATTAATATTTTATTTATTTAATAGTTTTTATAATATTCAGTAGAAATTACAAAGGATATATGCGAAGGTGTAAGTTTAAAAAATTTAAAACATATGGGACGAGTATTTAAGTGTAAAAAATTATACAAATTTCTTGTCTGATAATATTTAGAAATATTTGTCTTTTTGTTTGGAACGATAAAATGAGAATTTTAATTTTGTGACTGATTTATACAATATATATTTTTAATCTTGTGATCCATTTATACAATAAAACAAAAACAAAAGTAAATATGTGAATAAAGCAAAACAAGTACTAATAGTAAAAAAATTCTGTTGATTTCTGATTGATTTTTCGGTATATAAGTATTAGGAGTATTTTTCTCTCACTTCGAAAAAATCATGTTTTATTATTTATGAAACATAATGATGTTTCATAATGTTTCGTGATGTTATGATTGATTTATGAAACATTTAAAATTTTATATTTATAACTTTATGATTCATTTATACAATACAGTACTCGCCGCTTATTAAAATCACATTCGTTCTGATCGAAAGTGATTTTATTAAGCGGCTGATTTTTATATCCGGCGAAAATTTCTGCAGTCGAAAAAAAGGTGTTACTTCCCTGAATTTGAAAAGAAATTTCAAAGAATATCAAATAATGGAATTAATAAACACTATTAATTAATTTTTAACAGATAATTATTTAACTGTTCCTTCAAAATAAGAGAATTAAACATATCCCAAGCTCCAATGCGCTTACCTTTGAGTAAAATCGTCATTACTTTGCTAAAAGTGGACGACTTTCTTTAAAATTTAAATTTTTTCCGTTTAAACGTCTTTTTTCTTATTTATTCAGTATAAGATTTAGAAATTGTCTTTTAATAATTAAAAATTAAATACAAAAATACCTGGCGAATTAAATCAAATTTGTCACTTATTACTGCGCTTTGGAAAATACATTCCTTGAAAATATTCCTAAGACAAGTGATAAGGCGTGTTTAATTGCTGCAAATGTAAAATGTAATATTGTAAATGTAAAATTTTCGACAAAGAGAGATAACGGAGGGATTTTTGTATTTAATTTCTTTTTACTTTCCGAACACTATAGTGAGGAAAGTATTGTAATCATGTCAAAAATCCGAATTCGAGATTTTGATGTTTCTATACGTTTTGAGGTCCCCTGAGTCCGTATTCACTATTTTTACGATGATGTATGTATGTGTGTGTGTATGTGTGTATGTGTGTATGTGTGTATGTCTGTGGGTGAACACGCTAGCGTCTAAACGCTTCGTTCGATTAACCTGAAAGTTGGTACGCATATTGTAAGTCACCATAGTACGAACCCTATAGATTTTGGTGAATCTAGCACTTATAGTTTTTTTACAGGGACACAAAGAAAAATTCTTTATCATTATGCCTATGGGGCCAAATTTTTCAAAATGTGATAGTGTCTAAACGCCTTATTAATCCGAGCAAAAAAATTGTAACATGTTATAGATCACAGTTGAACTAACTGTATAGATTTTGGTGAATCTAGCACTTACAGTTTTTTTACAGGGACACAAAGAAAAATTCTTTATCATTATGGCCTATGGGACCAAATTTTTAAAAGTACGATAGCATCTAAACGCCTTATTGAATTCAGCTGAAAATTTATATGAGTATTATAAATCACTGTTGCACTAACTATAAGCGTTTTGGTGAATCTAACATTTATAGGTTTTTACAGGGACACAACGAAAATTTCTTTGTCATTATGATCTATGGGCTCAAAGTTCCGTAGCGTTAAATAAAACAACGTGTAATAGATGGAGAAAAATACTCAAATACTCTATTATGGTTTTCTCTCTTTTGTTTGTTTAACAACTACTCTTTCTTTACTTTATCTACAAAACTGTTAATTACTCAATGTTCGGAAAGTCGAGTGGAGTCACTCCAGATTTTTTATTTAAAAAATTAAAAATTCACAGTGTAAATAAGAATTTGCTCAGCGTGCATAAATGATTTTTTCGCTGCTGAAGAATTTTTTTTGAGTTTATTAACCGGCGATTCTGATTTTATTAAGCGGCAGTTTTAAAATTGGTTTACATTGATTTGATTCCGGTCCTGGCAATTTGATCAGATTAAGCGGCTGATTTTATTAACCAGTGATTTTATTAAGCGGCGGTTACTGTATATATATATATATATATATATATATATATATATATATATATATATATAATTAAATAAATATTATAAATATTATTATAGATAATTAAAAATAAATAAAGCAAAATGAGTACTAATAATAAGGAAATTCTATTAATTTTTTACTATTTCCTCGGCTTATAATCGTTGAGTATTTTTTTCTCATTTCGAGAAAAACAATTGCTTTCATCTTGTGATTGATTTATACAACATTTATAACTTTATATTTATAATTTTGTGATTAATTTATACATTAAAACCAACAAATACACAAATTAATCCACAAAGCAAAATGAGTACTAGTAGTAAAGAAATTATGTTGATTTCTGACTAATTTTTCAGCTTATAATAGTTAAGAATATTTTTCTCTCACTTTGGAAAAATCAAATGTTCTCTGATTTATACGACATTTATAATTTTATATTTACAATTGTATGTGTGTGTGTGGGGGGGGGATTTAATTATACAATAAAACAAAACAAAAATAAATAAGTAATTAAAGCAAAACGAGTATTAATATTAAAAAAGATATCTATTAATTTCTTACTATTTTTTCGACTTATAATCGGTGAGTATTTTTTTCCCCCACTTTGGATAAATCAAATATTTTCATTTTGTGATTGATTTATGCAATATTTCCATTTTTATATTTAGAATTTTGTGATACATTATGTAAATAGAGATACAGTGAATACACAAAGCGCCAAACTTGAATGGAATCGTGAAACTCTAGATACGATTAACAAAACTTTATTCTATATAAATTTACAGAAATTCTTGCAGTGCAAATTATCTATTAAATTATTATTTATTAAATTATTTTCCATGATGAATGCAGACGATTTTTATCTCAGAGAAGTATAACACGAAATACCTAAAGAAAGTCAAATATGTGCCAACATCAGACGAAATGCGATTTTTTTTTTTTTTTTTTTTCGTTAAAAGGAAAATTTCGATAACTTTAATTTAAATTGTCACAGATCTATGGTTCAACCCTTCGTTTAAAAGGTATTGACGAATTCTTTCGAAAGATACCTATACTGAAAATTTACATCTCCCAGAAGGGAAATGTTGCCTCCTACATATACAAATATTTCCTAGTTTAATACTACTTATCAATAATTCATCGCAATTTTACAATCGCACAATTAAAATAACTTTCATTATGTACATTTTTACGAAATTTTATCCTATACAGCCATGTTAAAAATTTAGAAAAAATAGGATCACAGCGCTACCTGTTGAGCGATCGATCTCCAAATCTAAGCAGCATCAATTTAGGCCAGGATCTAAATGAATACAAGGTTTGGTTAAATTTCGTTCATTGGTTCGTGAGATGCAGTGCCCCCAAAATTTGTGACACACATACAGACAGACAGATCTATGATTTTGTCATTGCATAAATCAAATAACCATATGGTTCTGACATACGTTTTGCTAAAAACAGTCAAATCATGTTCAAGGCATCTCAAAATATATAAATCCATCGAAAATTAAAGTTTGAAAATTTTCGCGAATCCAATACTGTCCTTTTTTTATATATAGAAGAAAGTAAAAATGAAAGGAAATTCGATTAAAATAAAACATACAATAAGCATATTGATTTGCAAGCACATAAAACATAATTCATAAAGATTGTAGTTTAAATTTTTTATTCTTCAAACTCCTCGTACAAAATACAATATTATTTATCCATCTATCTATCTATCTATCTACCTATAGTTAAAATCTATAAAATAAAAATTGAGAAATGCAAGATTTTTATCCATATTTATATTTAGCAACAAGATTTAAAATGCGTACATTTATTGGATTTAAGCGCATCATACAATACTTTATGATATAACTTCATGAAGAATATTATAACTCGTTTAATAACAATGCTTATTTTTCAGTAAAAATAAAACAAATATATGCATAGCGTATTAAACAATCATTTTTTTAAAATTAACTATTTATAGAATGCAGCGACCTGGGATGTTAATCATTTATTCTACTATAGATCATTATTCATTTCTCATTGATGTTTAATTACTTGTCACTTTGGAAAGTTGAAAAAATCAGTCGTTTATCAGGTATTCCAGATAGCTAAATGGAAATAATTTATCAAATTTTTAACTTAAAAAAAGTAGTTTTCACATTTTGATTTATTGCATTATTATTGGACATTTCACAACATATTAAGGAAACCCTGCTTATAGTTTAACACACAAGAGCCAATTATAAACCATTATTTGTGAATTCTCAATTAATTTTTACACCTCTGCCGCCACGAATACCTTTTAGATTGCGGAGGGAGTAGGAGAAACTAGGAACAACATCTCACCTCAACATGAAATATTCTATATCTAAAAGACCAAAACCGGTCTATTACATGAACAATATCACCCATTTTTTGTACATTACTTTAATTCATTGCGTTGACATTTTATACTTCAGGATATATTTGGACACAGTAATCTGTTGCTGTTTAATACCATATAGTGTTCAGTGACCATATTTTACAGTCAGCGATATATATATATATATATATATATAGTGAGTTTCTTTAAACATTTAACTGCCTTACAAAGCATACAAATTGTAAACGCAAGTGGCATCGAATTAAACTAAATATATATACATGCAGACTACGTATGCACTCTCTCTTACATGCGTGCATGTAAAGGAAAAAAAAAAAAAATAGACTAACTCACCTATAGCCTGTTGTAATATCTCACGTACCGTAAAACCGGGTTACTTGAACCTAAACCGATAAAAATGATTAAAAACCACCCCTAGCACTGATTTATTGAAGTAATGGATATAGTTCATAGTTTGTCTTCAAAGAATATGAACGATATCCATTGCTTCACAGTAATTACTGCCAGAAGCGACTTTATTCGTTTTATCAAACTTACGTTCCCCTTCTATGGTTTTTATTTGTCTATATGCTTATTACAAGTAGGTTATGCGTTATTTAAATTTATACACGCTGTAGTTCAAGAAAAAATGCACAACATTCTTTAAAACTTTATAATAATTTGTACCTTGACACAAATTAGTAATGATGAGATTTTCACATACATTTTTCAATAAATTGTGCTGCTATCTGTACATTTCTCGATTTTCATGACGATTGTGTCTTATCTTTATTGGACCAATTACACCAAATTTAATTAAAAAGGTGCTTATTAAGAATATTTTATTATTTAATTTTTGTGCATAATACTCAACAGACAGCACATTCAAGCTGCCTTTTTTACAATTTTGTCGATAAATTTTAGCTATCGCTTATCGCTAAACTTAATCGATGTAATTATTATGTAAAACTAATACCTGAATTAGTTTTGGTTAAAAGCATTTATTAAAGGTATTATAATGCACTGCTTTTATGTGATAGATTTCAGAATTATTTCTCAGTTTTTGTTAAGCAAAAGTGAATTAAATCTACACTGTAAAAAAAAAAAAAAAAAAAAAAAAAAAAAAAAAAAAAAAACTGTTTAAAGTACAGGAAAAATCTGGCAGCTGGGGTGCCAGTATTTCTCCGTCAAATATACAGGACAAAACTGTACTTTTAACAAAAAACCTGTTTGATTTACAGGTTTCCTGTGTAAAATATATGTCAGTGATACAATTTTACGGTTTTAAACTGTATATTTGACCGAGAAATACTGGCATCCCAGCTGCCAGATTTTTTCTGTACTTTTAACAGGTTTTTTTTTTTTTTTTTTTTGCAGTGTACATCTAATAAAAGCACTACCATAGGTGCGAAGTCTCCCGTTTTTCAAGTGAGACTTCAAACGTTTTTCAACATTTATAGCTGTTTTCGGTAACATTAATCGTCGAAAATATGTATAACAAATCCCATTTTAAAATACTGGTGTCAATTTCGATTTAAATGTTAAAACGTTGCTTTAAACAACACTAGTTTAGTAATAAAGCATATTAACTTGTTGTAGAAGAAAGTTTTAGAATAGACTTAGTAATTCAACTTTATTTTTAATTTATTCTTCTATTACTACCTCAATTTATTATTTCAGTATTTTTATCGATTACACAGGCCTACAAAAATGAAGTCGACAAAATTTGATTTGATGATTTCAGCTGATCTTTATGTTTTTTGATATGCTGAAATCGAAAATGCAGTCCATTTTTCTCTATCACTTATAGATTTTTGTCAATACAGGGTGTTTACCGACACGATTTCTTACATATACCATCATAAGAATCGGTTGGTTGGTTGGTTGATATGGTTTTAAGTCTCACTAGTGCTTCACAATTATAACAATAGGCATATATGATTAATTAATCATGGAAACATACTATAAAACTTACTATATAATTATATTGGTGGAAGAGTAATGGAAGAAATTGTATAGGTAGGCACCCTGTATTGACAAAAATCTATACGTGATAGAGAAAAACTGACTTCATTTTCGGTTTCAGCACACCAAAAAACATAAAGATCAGCCAAAATTATGAAATCAAAATTTTACAAGTCGACCTGTGTTATTGTTAATGCTGTATGTGCTACTTTCGGAAACGTTGTAAAAATTGCAAAGTTTTATGCAATTTGTGTTTCTGAAAAATGGCGAAACCATGATGAGACATAGAATAGATATTATTTATTACGATGAAATTTACTGGGAAAAAAAAAAAAAAAAAAAAAAAATGCCCTTCGTCACGCCTGTTATTTGAAAGAAAAAAGACTGAAAGCAAGTCTAAAGCAGATATTGTTCTAATCCGACACGGTCAAAAAATCAAGGTTAGCACATTAAACAGGAGTTAACACAATGTGACATGTAAAATACTTCAAGCAAAGCAACGATGAACCATTACGCTATCGAAAAGTATAATTAAAAGAAGCACCTTGAATCCGTTGTAATGGTAAGGAAGAAAGAACATCCTGTTAAACATCTTGTTAATATTTATTTGAATTAAAAAAATCTTTATTTCCCAAATTCTTATGTGCTTACTGTCATTCACTACGGTATGTTTGTGAATCTCAACATAATTTAATTGTTGCCAATTTTTTTATCGACAGAATTAAAAAATAAATAAATAAATAAATAAATAAATAAATAAAATAAAACGTATTTATTTAAAATGAGGAAAATAAATTAGAAAAATTAGAAAATAAATTAGAAATATCAGTCGTATCGTTACAAATAAGGTACCAAATGAAAGGGAAAATTTTTGTGAATCCGATGGATTAAACAGCTTATTGTTCGGGCCATTGGATTTTTTAAATTAACTAAAGTCTGAATTTTAGGTGACAACAGCAGAAGATTGTATGGAAATCGTTAGGAGAAAAAAAAAAAAAAAAAATCCGCTTCACATTAAGTCACATGTTCTTGAAGTGGGATTAAAAATTGCAGTTTTAATTTTCTCTCACGAACATAGAAATATAATATACAGCCTGTAGACCCAAAGACCAACTTGCATTTGAAATTTCATCAAATGTTTGGTTAATAAACAAAAAAGTTACTTTTTTTTTTTTTTAATTAAATTTTATTCTAACTTCGAAAAGATTTATGTGATACGATACATTAAGAATTTGGGTTTTAAAAGTTTTTTTAAATAGATTATTTTTTTATTTTTTGCTAGTTTAATTACTATAAAAGAAGATTCATATTATAGAAATCATAAAACCTCATCGTAACCAAATATACAAGGTGTTTCATGTTGAATGGCACAAAAACAATAGCAATAAATCCAGTAATTGATTTATTCAGTCGAAACAAATTAATTCTGAAGCTACAATTACACAAATCTTATTTGAACACAGGGAAAAATCTTTTAGTTATGAAATCACCGCTAGAGGCACTGTTAATCAAAATGTCGTCATCAATACCATAGAAATGTATGGATTGGCCATGCTGAATTAAAAGATATGAAATTGCTTTACTGGCCACCAATATCACTCGACCTAAATCTTTATGTGTTTTCCTTATGGGTTTATGTTAAAGGCAAAGCGTTCGTGCGCTTTTCCAGATCTTACAGCAACTGATGCAACGAAAAACTGAAGTACTCCAATCATTAACAAAGGATATTCTATCACGAGAGTGGCAATAATTGGAAGACACCATATGTCCTTGCTGTATTACTGGAGGGTCATACATAGAGTATCTATAGAAACTTGGATAACTCTAGTTTCACTGAAAATTATTTTATTTATAAAAAATAAAGTAATTAGTGTGTACACATGTACGCTTTCTTTTTGTCACATTCAATATGAAACACACTATACCACTCTCATATATTCTATTAATTCCTATTAAAAAATTAGAGCAGAAATACAAGAGATCGTTAAAACGCATGTAAAACAACGGGGAAATTTACAAAATTGATCCTTATACATAACACACTACAAAACCCTTTGCAAAATATCTTGAAGTATACACTTGTTTTACATTCTTAAATACCCTAAAGTGTTACAAAAGAAAAAAAAAAAAAAAAAAAAAAGGAAGGATTTAGAAGGCTAAATAATATATATATATAAGATAAATTTTAAATATACGATGGAATAAGACTTGGATTTTTAACATATAACTAGAACAGAGTATTTATAAACCAATGCGCAAATGCAGCTAAAGGAAGTATAAAACCATAATAAATAAGCAAAATAACCAAGGATAGATGAAAATTAATCCCAAAACACATGACGGTCATCTTCAGGGGAGATCTCCCATGTAGGGAAGGAAATATGAGAAGTTTCTGACGAAACGTTGGCTATTTAGCCAAAAAATACATTTCTAGCCCCTAACTTCTCACAGATGGAAGCAGGACCATACAACAAACGAATTTAATTAATACAAAGTATGAATTAATAAATGAAGCATATAAGCAAATACATCAGAATAAAATACAAGAATATAAATATTAATAAATACATACTAGACAAACTCGAATAACCAAGGAAATTTGAAATCCCCCCCATCTTAAACATAGAGCCCGCTTTCTTATATACATATATATATATATATATATATATATATATATATATATATGTGTGTGGGAAGTTCCTCCTACAGACAACAGATGGCGCTGCTTCCGATGCTCATCTTTCGACGAGAGGACAAACGGAAGACAGTTCGCGAAGGCTGATGTGGTCATTTAGTCCTAATTTGAGCACAGAATGCTCATAATAGTTGTGTAGAGCCATGGAGGGCTCAATGCATCAATCTCACATATTTGATAAAGTGCGCGAAGGTACTTTTGTGAATTCTAAGTGTGAGCAAGTGCTTAAATGTTGTTTTGTTACGGTTATACTGATGAAGAGAGTTTGTTATTTGCTAAGCCTCGAAACCAGCTGTTGGCAAATTCTGCTATTATCATTTTTTTCTTTGGGTATCTTGTGTTGTATGTGTGTTACGTAATAAATGTTTAGTCATCTAAGTCGCAACTCATCATTGCCCCACCTCTAGACACCCAGCCAAGATTCTACATATATATATATATATATATTGATTTTTTACTTGAAATATTCATTCTTTTTTCCATTGTCGTAGAAAAACGCGTTTTTAAAACATAATACGTCAATTTAAAGATTTTTTAATGAATAAAAATCGCTACATATTATTACGTATGCGACTAATCGAGAAACCTCAATGATATTTACTTGACAAACGCTCAACGAGAATGCCCTAATGAAAATATTTTGACGTAACTTGGCATTTTACAATATTCGAGAATCTCTGATGCATCACCTCAATAAAGACTCTCAATTGTTGTTTCTTTTCTTTCTTGATTCGTGACAAATAATTATGCTCTGTATCAAAATTTCTCGCGTAAACGTAGAACTGTGTGCATTGTTATGGACAATGTTATAGAAGACTTTTTAATGAGCATTGCATGTATGGTTTTTGACTTTAACGAAAAACCTGGTGACATGGAGAACAATTTAGTTATCAAACTTTCATTGTTAAAAATTTGACAAACAATGCTTTAATGAAACTATTTTGAGGTAACTAAAGACCTTTCAGGATCTCTGATGTCTCTGAAGAACTACATAAATGTTAGACAAACTGAATATAAGTTTTTCATTCTTTTTTCTTTTTTTTTTCTTATTTCCTATCAAATTCAAGCTGTCCAAAAATCTGTGCGCCTACGTAAGATCGTAAACAGAAAAAAAAAAAAAAAAAAAAAAAAAGAAGAAAAAAAAACTCTAAGTACGTAATGTTGAGTGTTAAAAATGATAAATGATTAAAAAAATTTCCGGCAATCTTCAAAATTTCGATAAGGGGTTTGAACCCCCCCCCCCCCCCCTTTTGCTACTGTCTTGCGCATTACAAGGAATTATGACCGTTGTAAGAGATTAATTAACGGACATTGTACATGTCTCATTGATTGTAGCGAGGAATCTGATAGTATAGAGATGAGTTCACTTTTTTCTTGTCAAACCTTCATCGAGAATGCTATAATGAAATTAATATGAGGCAACCTGACATTTCACAATCTTTGATGATCTCTGATGAACTCTATTAACCTTCTGACCGTCGCTGATGGACATATCCGTTCACTAAGTTGTTCTTTTAGCCAAAATACACTAATAATTCAAAACTTCATAATTATGGATTTTTAGCTTGTTTTTTGAAGTATGAAAATAAAAAGTAATATTCACATGGTTTATTTTAAAATTCATGATTTTAATTTTAATCACAAGATGAAATAAGCACTATTTTAGTTCACTGTAAAAACTAGAAAGAAAACCCATAATTACAATTTTGCACTTTTTAAAAGCTTTTAGGGAGTTAAGTTAGACGGACAGAACAACTTCTTCAATCTTATTACTTTTTTTTTTTCTTGATACATATCAGATTTATGGCGCCTGTAATTCGTTGCATACAACGAACACTGTTATATGCGCATATTGACTTTAGCCAGTAATCTGGTGCTATGGAAATCAGTTTAATTGTAAAAGTTTTATCGAGAATGCTATATGGTATTCCCATCGTATATGGTAATGTCAATCACTTAAACGGATGAAATTTCAGCTATTATTATTATTTTTATTTTTATTATTACTATTACACTGAACAAAAACTATATCACTTTTATCTAGAACGAACAAGTAGATATTTTCTAAATCACTAAACTAGAAATTTAGATTTCATGAGCTATGTGCGTAAGACACGCCAATAATCTGATTCGACGAATTGATCAAGAATTTCTAGTCTATACATTTCTAGATGGTGAAACAATATTATGAATCCTTTGTATTGCGAGAAATTCTCTCATGATTTCTTAGGATTGGGTCATAAATCAAGATTATAATTGTTAAAACTCGCCTCTTGTGTTCGCATTTGTTTGCAGAGATTCGATAGCACAGACAAACGCTCTAGAATTCTAATAGGGTTTCTAGCATTTGCTTTCAAAGGAGGCTAGAATTTATAAGGCTGACATGGAACTATTTTTACTATAGTTACAATTTAGATTCTAGATATCAGTTACAGAATTTTTTCTCACAAGGAAACATTCAAAAGGTGTCATCTTCAAAAAGTATTGAAAAAAATATATTTGATTCTACTCTTCATGAAACACCAGAAAATGAAAAAAATATCGGCTGAAATTAATTACAGCGACCATAAAAAATTAGCAAAAATTAAGCATATTTGGCGATTTCACACTGCTAGGCGATTGATTTTGAGTACTTGGCGGAAAAGCAAAACACGGATCTGTTTGTACACGGCAATCTCGGTGCTAGCAAACGTATCGCCTAACAGCGCTAAACCGCCAGATATGCTTAATTTCGATAATTTTTTGAGGTCGCTGTAATTAATTTCATCCGATATTTTTTTCATTTTCTGGTGTTTTATGAAGAGTAGAATCACATATATTTTTTTCAATACTTTTTGAAGATGACACCTTTTGAATGTTTCCTTGTCAGAATATTATTGTTGTTGTTGTTTGCTGTCACTATTACACACAGAAATGTTTATTGTATTCTTAGAACAATTTTTGTTATTACATAGGATAGTGGTTATTGTAAAAAAAAATTGTAGTGGAGGCGGAAAAATCCCCGTATGTGACTTACACAACATATATCAGGAAATTATTGCGAGGTATCTTGATTTTTCCAATCTTTGGGGATCTCTAATGAATTTATTATTGTTCGACGAACTGAATATATTTTCTTAATTCTTATTATTTTTCTTCCTTCTTTCATGACAAACACATACAGTCTCGAGACCTCCCCCCCCCCCCACACACACACACACTGTGCATAAAAAGAGTTCTGGACATTGTTAATGATTAAAAGGCAGAGTTTTCCATAAACAAAAGAGACCCATATTGTGCATTCACTTATTGACATCAACGAGTTAACTCGTGACATGGAGAGTAGTTTGATGGTTAAACACATACTGAAAGTTGTCTATAATGTGGTGTTGTTAAACAGCCAAAGTTTTTAGATAGTACAGTGAAACCTCCGTAAGCGGGCACAAATCGTGTCATAAAAAATTGGTTATTTAAACAGGTAGACATTTAACAGAGGTTGCAAAAGCTGCTACAATTGAAATTATTTAATCAGTTAAGTTTAAATTATTTATCTAAGTAAAGTGTGTTCTATTAAGAAGTAACTTTTGAGTACATAATAACATAAATTTAAGCTCGTTCTTTATGAGAGAATCAGCAATATTGGTTTTTGATTGATAGAATTTTTAAATTTTTTATCTCCAATTTCCCTTCTTATTTACCAAAACTAATTGCTTAGTGTAACATCATTTCTGAGTTGAAGAGAGTTGCTCTTTAATTTTTACCAAAGTTTCCTGTCCAGAAATTACTAATTTAGCTTTTAATTTTTTATATTAACTAGGATTATTACATTTAGTATTTTGTCTTTTAAAGGTAACATTACACTCATTTAAAAAGCCACTGAATTGAAATTTAATAGCTACATTTTGATATGACTCAAAATTTCCTTTTTCGAGCTTCGCCTTATATTTAATTATATACATTCAGTACATGCAGATACATATATTTCTTATTATTATTTCTTATTATTATTAAACATATACTCATTAAAACTCACTAAAAACTTGTACGTTGTATTCATTGCATTGTTTGTAGAATTAAGTTTATTTGTTAAGTACAAGCCTACTTCATCATGTAAGATTCACCATTCGCCGAGCTAAAATCCGAAGGTTCTGTAATTATACCATATTGCTTGTATGCACTAAATAAATTCTGAATAAAACAATTTGCGATAAATTTAAAGATTGATTTTTTGTCCAGTCGGTGAAATAATTAATCTTTCTTGAATGCCAATTTTAATATTTCTAATTATCGTAAATATATACAGTCGAACCTCGTTAACGTGAATCTAAAGGGGGATAAAACTTTGTTCACGTTATCAGTAATTCATGCTATCAGTAACCAATCTCACTATAACTAAACTATTCTTCATTTTGATGGGGATTATGAGAACAGTTCGTGTTAAAAGTAATTCACTTTAACAGTGTTCACGTTAACGAGGTTCGACTGTATAATAGACAGCTTTCACCTCATGTATGGAACAATGTTCTAAAATGTTTTAACAACGAGATCTACAAGTCTTTTTTTCTGTGTTACTTTTATCGAAATATTTGATTTAATCCTATCAAAATATTTTTTCTTCTGAATAAATATTTCTGCAACGCCTATTTTTTATGTATTGTACTTTAAATATTTCGTTTTTTTTTTTTTTTTATACTTACCATGATGCAATAAATCAATATCGTTATCAGTAGTCGATCCAGGCAAAAATTGGGACCCTTTTGCTGCCCCTTTACAAAATTCAAATCCCTAAGATGGGTCCCTTCACAAAATTCAAATCCATAAAATGGGTTCCTTTCCTAGCCCTTTCATAAGATTTATTTTTATAAAAATGATAGTTTTGTAAAATTTTTCCATGTTTAAAGTTTTATTTGTAACAAGTGTCTATATTTGGTTCAATAAAATGCTATTAACTTGATTTTAAATATTAGATAGAGTAACTGCTAAAATGAAAGGTTTCATGTGGTAATTGTTTTTATCGCAAAAATAAATAGAATTTTATAAAAATAAATGAAAATTGCACAAAAATTATTTGTTTTTCGCAAAAATGGGCCCCAAAAATAAAACCGTGGATCAACCCCTGGTTATAATTACTTTATATATCTTGCAGAGAAAATGTTATAGAGTTCAGCTTCCAGATGGAGGATGTATGCAAACTGATAAATGAAACTACTAACAACTTTATAATAACAGGAGACTTGGCGTTGGAATATTAAAACCCGAATAAACTACTACGTCAGAAACGCCAAAGAAAAATATTGGAAATGCATACAGCTGTTTCGATAGCCTAAAGCGTACCGTCTTCAGTGCAAAAAGAATTCTGAATCTGGAGAAGTGCTCGTATATATAGAAGAGGGACCAGATATAGTTCAACAGTCCATAGTTCATAGTCCCCACCTCTTCCGTAATCCTATTAGTTGAACTATATCCGGTCCCTCTCCTATATATACGAGCACTTCTTCAGATTCAGAATTCTTTTTGCACTGAAGACGGTACGCTTTAGGCTACCGAAACAGCTGTATGCATTTCCAATATTTTTCTTTGGCGTTTCTGACGTAGTAGTTTATTCGGATTTTAATACTAACAACTTTATTAGTTTTCGAACCTAGTTGTTTTCAATTTTAAATTAAAATCGAACACAGCATTTACTTCCTTTTTCTGTCAACATAATAAAATATTAGACAAATATTGACTTCGTCAGACAATATTTCTTTACCTCTCATTAAAGATAAGGAAGCGAAAATATATTGATCATCAAACAGTTCTTTGTTTGAATACTTGTGTCATTCAAGATAATCTAAGAGCGGAATTCTGTTGGCACTTCATTATCTGCATGTCATTTGTGACGTTGGGTTGTTTCTTTCCTGAGACTTTTCTCTTATTCCCCTCTAAGATCCTAATCAACTGTGATGTCTAATCAGAACAGAAAGCCTTGGTTGGACGACAAAATCCTGTCCCATTTATGAACGAGACAGGTGGGTGTCATGAATCTATTTATAGATGATGAAAGTAGATTTGCCATCATTAGAGTGTGGGATGGGTTATTTTCGTAATTTCATCACATTTATTCGATTGTGATACTTCATTATCTTCTATGAACCTTTATACGTCTCTGTTCCAAAGGAGAAAAAATATATATTAGCGTTATAATAGAAGTTTAACTCATTATTCACGAATTTTCATTGATCATAAAATGACAACTGTACAAAGTTTTTATAGCTAGAAGGTTAGTTTACGCAAAAATTGTTGTTATCATTATAAATTGTTCGTGTAAGTTCGAAATACGTTTCTAAACATTGAGGTATCAGGTCGCTGAACTATAGCTATTTTTCCCTAATACATTTTTTTTTATGTATCCCCGAAATTTTTTCTCCTTCCCTATCATTAAAGGGTTTTGAATTTCCGACAATGTTGTGCATTCATGATATATACGTTTCTAATAAACAGGCTTGGAATAATATACTAATATTAATTTTTTCTAGAGTGAGATTCTCTGACCATTGATCTTCCGAGATTTTAAGTTGTAGATTTCATTTTTCTCAGGACCTTATTCGGTCTATAGTAAATTGAAGGTTGCATAGCTTCTGAATGAAAAAATATTATTGCATATCATTTATACTTATTGCATATCATTTATACTATAATGATAAAGAATTTTTCTTTGTGTCCCTGTAAAAAAAACTATAAGTGCTAGATTCACCAAAATCTATAGGGTTCGTACTATGGTGACTTACAATATACGCACCAACTTTCAGCTTATTCGAGCAAAGCGTTTAGACGCTAGCGTGTTCACTCACAGACATACACACATACATACACACATACACACACATTTATATATATACACACATTTATATATACACACATACATACATCATCGTAAAAATAGTGAAAACGGACTCATGGGACCTCGAAACGTTTAGAAACGTCAAAATCTCGAATTCGGATTTTTGACATGATTACAATACTTTCCTCACTATAGTGTTCGGAAAGTAAAAATAAAGTAGGGGTAAAATAGAATACATAATTATTTTAATTGATTATGTCAGGAATGTTTGGATGTACTATACATATAGAAATAATTTAAAAATTCAATTTTTATCTGTTCAACAATTACTGTGCATCAAAATGAAGTCCATCTGGCGGCAGAATGACGCTCTGGATTTCATTTCCCAGGTGTCATATTTGAATCCTTGTTCAGGTATGATGTTGCAGTAGCTCTAAATAAAATTCAAATGGTATATCCCAGTCTAATCAATAGAAGCTTTAATTCATCGTATTTTATTCGGCCTTTTCCCGATTTTTTGGAATTTGCTTGAGTGATAACTTGGACACATCGTTTAGAGCAATACCTTCACCTCTTTTTTAATGATGAAAAATCAACCGAAAGCTATTATCGAACTGATAAAAAAATCACAGCGAAAACTCGATGAAAATAAAAATCTCATTTTTCCATCGAATTTTAATAGGATCAATTTCTACAATTCATTGAATTTCGATCATCGGATTCATCTATCCCCGATAAGATATTTCTGATGAACTCCCATTAAAATTTATCCTACTCAATAAGATTCTAATTATCGACCGCTCATTATTTCACCGGATTTCGATCATCGGATTCATCTACCCCGATAACATATTTCTGATGTACTCCCGTTAAAATTTATCCTATTCAATAAGATTCTAATTATTGGCCGCTCATTATTTCACCGGATTTCGATCATCGGATTCATCTATCCCCGATAAGATATTTCTATTGAACTCCGATTAAAATTTATCCTATTCAATAAGATTCTAATTATCGGCCGCTCATTATTTCACCGGATTTCGATCATCGGATTCATCTATCCCCGATAAGATATTTCTATTGAACTCCCATTAAAATTTATCCTATTCAATAAGATTCTAATTATCGGCCGCTCATTATTACACCGGATTTCGATCATCGGATTCATCTATCCCCGATAAGATATTTCTGATGAACTCCCATTAAAATTTATCCTACTCAATAAGATTCTAACTATCGGCCGCTCATCATTTCACCGGATTTCGATGACAGGCCATTCAATAGCTGATTACATTTAGCTGCTCAGAATGAATCGTAATGTGCAAAATTGTGTGTGTAGAGCAGCAACCTCAATCCAACCCATCCCTAATAAATGTATGTGTAGAAAAGTGTTTTTGACTTCAGAGAGACTGTCTGTCTATACATATATAAGTTCACATTTCACATTTTTTAAATATGTTCGAATTGCTATACTAAATTGATGTATGTCATCAGGTAATTGTTCTCTAACACATAAGAAGGCACCTAAAACTAAAGTTCAAAGACGAAGAATAAGATCTTTGCAAACAAACACTATAAAATGCACAAACACGAAGGGAATGTTTCGGGTCGAGATAAAAGAACACGACAATTCATTAGGAGAAAAAATTAAGTATGAATCCAGAATAAAAGCAACACTGTTGCTGCTTTCGACATAATAAGTTACTTCCTACAAGTTATTACCTTTTCAAAATCATATAATCTATGTAATGTTATAGATTTATAATCAACTTATAATGTTTTAAAGAAATCGGTTATAATAAAATCCTAGTATAACGAACACTTTAAACATTTCTTTCAGTTTTATTTGAGTAGTGTAAATTTTGCTTCATAAATATGTACCATTATCTCCAGGGACTTGTCCAGAGGAAAACCTGAGTCCTTTGAAAGACCCTTCACAAAATTATTTATTCTGAAAAAGGACCCTTCATAAAATTTTTTAAACTAAAAAAGGACCATTCACAAATTATTTATCCTGAAAAAGGACCCTTCCCAAAATTTCCCCCCTTAAAAAGAGACATTTTTATTAATCTATTTCATTTCGGAAGTTAATCTTCCATGGGATGAACAGGCCATTTATATAATCGGACGTGCTTTTCTGTATTTCCATTCAGTTCCAACAAGTGATATTCAATTTCTAATTTATAAAAAGTTTCTATACAAATGTGTGAGTTTAGCACTATAAAACTGAACAGTCACTATCTAAAATGAAGCCTTAATTGTAATTTTATTTTGCAAAATTACAGTTTTCGCGATTTCACAAAAAGAGGACCCAAGTCAAAAAGTTCGGAAAAATTTGATTTTCACAGTAAATTTAGATTCACAAAATTTCATGTAGATTTTTCGCCATTTCACAAAAACAAGACCCTATTTGAAAAGTTTGCACATACCTCAAACGTCTAGAAAAGTTCTCGTGAAAGATTTATATTCATACACCAGGCCTAGGTTCCTATGGTACACAATTAGTTATAATCCATACACTAATAATACCACCACTGCCGCCACTACTATATTCATACACGCTTAATTAAAAATGTAGTAGTTATTTATGTATGTTTGCCTTTTCATTGCGACATTAAAGTTTGAGTCTCAATATATCATAGTAAAGCAAAAAAGTAAAGCATATACAATCTCTAAAGCAAACCATTTAGCTATAACTGTAAATAATTCTACGTTTTACTTTTATGAGATTTCTGTTTTATTTCTGTCTGTTTTCTCATAAAAAACTCACAATAACGATAAAAGACTTTAAATGGCCTGGCTTTTAAAAGCATACTTTTAAAAGATAACTTTTCTGATTTTTATAGAATATTTTTTATGTCTTTATATTCCTCGTGGTTTACCGTATTGATAACAAATTATTCCATCCACTTATATTAAGAAATGTTGAAATGGTCTGTGCAATTGAAGAGAAATTTGGAATGATTCCAAATTCACGAGATACTCAACAAATGTTTCTTTTCATCTGTAAATCCAACTTTATTATACTGAGACGACCTTCATTTTTATTTATTTTTGATTTAGTTACTGATATGTATTTATTCAAAGGTAAATACAGCAAGCTATTAAAATAATATTTAAATGGATCAAGCAGTTGGAGGAAAATTTGGATCATTTCCAGAACTAAAATTGCTTTGATATAAGATAATATTTTTTAATTATGTTCTCTTTTTATGTATTGTACATAAATTTTTAAGAGTATTGAAATTTTATGTTTGCAATAAAGTTTAAAGCGCATGGCAACTGACAATATTGTGAAATATAAAAAACTATTAAACTGCTTAGCTTAGATTATCGATTTTGTATAGAATTACATTACCGAATAAATTGTTGTTAGTTAAAGTGAAAGTTATGCCAGTACGCTGAATATTCTAAATTTATATAAAGCATGTTGATTATTTTAGAGAATTTTTTTTAGAGTATATTTGTTATTCGTATATAATCTACTCTAATTTATTTTTCAAAATTCAAAACAGATAATTTAAATATCATCAAATAGCTGACATAATGTTACATAGTTGTAATTATTCTTTAAACTGAATAAATAATTATTATTTAAAAGAAGATTAGAATTGTTATCTGAAGATAAACATTTTGAAAAATTCGTAAAAATGATTTCAGATATATTTAAAAGTTACAAAACTAGACTTCCACCAAAAGTTTCATATGTTTTTTGCGTTTAAAACACTCTACAAAATAATTTTTGAAACAATGCGTATTCCTCACAAAAAGCAAATAATGAAACGAAAATGGCGCAACTTAGTATTGTGTATATAAATCTCGTTGTCTTCAAACTAACGATAATAATTGGCTACAAAATTGTTGTGTTGTAATTTAGTTAAAACAACCGTAATTAACGAAGAATAAATGTCAAACGGCAAGAAAACTTTTAATAGACATACTGGAAAAAAAAAAAAAAAAAAGTGACCAACAACATAACAAAAGATAACCAATGCTTTAAGTAAGGTCAAAAATCGCATCTTAGTAAATTTAACAACTTGGAAATCTTTCGTAACAGTTTAGAAAATCACCACTAATGATTTTGTGTCAGTAAAAATCAAATTACAAAATTAAAGGTAACTATCAAAGACCATTATTTTAATTAACATGTGTGGTATTTAAAATTAACACAATTTGTTATTGTTCTACTTAAGTTTTAAATTTAAAGCTTGAATTTAAATAATTAAAAGTACTTTTATGTGAACTTTATGTTAGATCTCTTTGATAGTCATCGCTATATTACAGAGTTACTTTATAAAATAAATAGAACCTCCTACTTTTTAATATAATTTATTTTCTAAAAAATTAAAGAACATGCTTTTATTGAAATGTGAGTTAAAAAGTACAAAATTTCTATATTTATAGTATTAAAATGCTGGGTAAGAGAAAATCGTGTGAGTGACAAACCATAATATTTACATACTTTTAAATATTTAATAAAAAAGAAATTTAATTGATTAATTGTTGCCATTCGACGTTATACAAACACAGTCAAATCCTGTACCACATACGATAGAGTTTTATATAGATAGATTTTTTTGTTTTCCCCTAGAACCTGCCCCTGATGGAATAGGAGCCTGGAAATACTTCTATGTAGTATTGTCATTGACTATGAAGTCGCGTGCAAAATGTCCGGTCAATCGAACGACTAGAAGTGGCCGAAAATTGATTTACAAGATTCCGTTACACACATTAATAGTTACATCTATCAAGTTAATAAAAGCATGCTAAAAAAATAATTAAGAATTAAATAAAGACCATTTTTAAAAAATCTCCCCTGACTGGACTCGAACGTTAAACCTTTAGGTTCGTATCCCGGAGCTTTACCTCACAGCCACAGCGTTCACGTAGGGAAAGGTTTTTTTTTTTTTAATATGCTTTTATTAACTTCACCTGTATGTATGTATGTTTGTTTGTATGTATGTTGTATGTTTGTAACCACTCTGGAAGCAAACAAAAAATCTATATTGTAAAAAAAAAGGCTTTTCGTACGTGAACGCCGTGGCTGCGAGGTAAAGAGCCGCGCTACGAACCCAAAGGTCTAGCGTTCGAGCCCAGTCAGGGGAGATTTTTTAAAAATGGTTTTTGTTTAATCCTAAATTATTTTAATTAAAGATTTAAATGCATGTAAATAGTATGGTGTGTCACTCACACGATTTTCTCTTACCCTGCATTTTAATACTAAGATAGATATTTTGTGCCTTTTAGTTCACATTTCTATAAAAGCGTATTCTTTAATTTTTTTTTAAAACTATAATATTATTACAATATAGATTTTTTGTTTGCTCCCAGAGAGGTTACAAACATACATACAAACATACATACAGATGAAGCTAATAAAAGCGTGTTAAAAACAACTAAATTGGAAAATGCATAACGGTTTTCTTTTTCTAAAAATGTTTGATAAATCGAATTGCTTATAGTTAATTAAAACATAAGAGTGGTGATCTCATCTATGTATGGTGTAGTGAATGTTAAGTATGAAGTGACCGACAAGAGGTACATTGCATAAGAAATAATAAATGACAAGTGAATGACAGGTTACGCACTGCATGAGAAGATGTGAGTGACAAGTGATAGATTTATCAGTTGCGCAGTGCAACGAAAGGCTGGTACGTCAAGCAACACATGAAAATGGCATTGAACATCTCAGTTTATGCTTCGTTGAAATATGTTACCACAGTCACGAATAGAGGTGACAGAGGTGTTGACGTACCTTTCTACTAAAATGCATTTAAACATCCCACTGCAATTTAGTAAATAATTTAGCTCCCCATCATACTAAGAAGGGAAAACTTAGGTATTCGTAAAATTTTCTACCTCTTTTTCTTTTCCTTTCTTTCTTTCTTTTTTTTTTTTTTTTTGAGATGACTAAAAATCCGAAAATTGATCATCTGTCCTTAAGGCACTGACAAGGAAACATTCAAATGGTGTCGTCTTCAAAAATATTGAAAAAATATATGTGATTCTACTCTTCATAAAACACCAGAAAGTGAAAAAATTATCAGCTGAAATGAATTACAGCGACCACAAAAAATTATCAAAATTAAGCGTTTTTGTGATTTAGCGCTGTTAAGCTATAAGTTCGCTAGTACCGAGATTGCCGTGTACGAACAAAACTGTTTTTTGCTTCTCCGTCAAGTATTAAAAATCAATCGCCTAACAGTGAGAAATCGCCAAATATGCTTAATTTTGATAATTATTTGTGGTCGCTGTAATTCATTTCAGCCGATAAGTTTTTCACTTTCTGGTGTTTTATAAAGAGTAGAATCACATATATTTTTTCAATATTTTTTGAAGACGACACCTTTTGAATGTTTCCTCGCGAGCTAGAATGAGTGTAACAATGTGGAGGTTGGATAGTGTGTTAGTTCGTCAGTTTATTAGACTATGTACTCATTATCTTTTGAACAAATAATCATAAAGATATCAGATCAGCTTTTAAAATATTGCTTATGGTGTCAGCAAGAAACCCTATTGATTTCCAAAGTTTAAATTTAACCCGATCAGCTTATCGCTTTTTCGGCATCTTGTCGGGTTATTGTGGTCGTTGAAAACCCGAGACATGTTAAAACAAGTAATTTGTAATGAAAAAATCTGATACTGGAAAAAATATGAATATATATATATATATATATATATATATATATATCGTCATAAACATTCACAAAAATGGTGGCATTGACTAAAAAATTCAATGTAACAAATTGCGATTTTCTTTTTTTTTTTTTTTGCTCCGGATAGGTAGGGTAGGTGTTCCAGTGATTGGTATGCTCGAGTAATTAACATCTATCCCGAAATAATTAACAAATAAGAAAAGTAAAATAAAATCATATATTTTACATATAAGAATTTTATCATTTTATATCAAACACTGGAGCACAGGGTGCTAATAACTAGTAAAATGAATAACTAGCAGTGTAAAATACTGGAAAACAGGGTGCCAATTAGTGATAAAATGAAAAACTGGTAGTGTCAATTACTGAAACATTGAGTGGGTGTCAAATAAAAATTCATAAAAAAGAATAATTGTTATCAAATGTACATATTTTAACATATATGTGGTTCTGAATGTCTTTCATACCATATGTACTAACTTAAGATTTCTAAAAATATTTTCTGATGACTAGAACATTAAAAACATTACAGATTGCTCTAAAAATGTCAATCACTGGTGCATTTACCCTATTTTTTCTATACCTGGATTCTAGGAAATGTGACAAAGGAAAAATGGCTCGGTTCTCCAACGACCCACGATAATCTGATCGGGTTAAAATTTTCATATGCTATTGGAAATTTATGACTTTATTATCATGGGAAAATAGAACAAATTTTTGCATAAACATGTATTTTAAGGAATATTTTCATAGTGAAGATGTTGGAGTAGTTTTAAAATATCATTTATGATATTGGAAGAAATATTATTGACTATGAACTTGAACATCCTACTTTTAAAACTACGTAAGTTAGTCGAAACTTGGGATTTTTCTTATCTTGGAAGGATAGGGCTGAATTTGACATAAACGTGCACTATGAGGATTATTTTCTTATGAAGTAAATTCGTTTGATTTTAAAATATCCTTTAGGATATCACTATTTGAATATCAACTTTCTACTTTAAAATCTTCGTAAAAGTTATTCGAAATATTAAAGATTTTCTTAACGTGGAAAAATTATGGAAATATTTTACATGACCTTGCTTTGTGTAGATTATTGCTTTGAAAATAGTATGGAGGTGCGTAAAAGCTAAAATAAGAAACTGACCCAAGTAAAATTAATCAAAAAATTAAATGAAGTAAATGCAGTAAACTCCCGATTATCCGCGGTGAACGGGGAATAGACAACCGCGGATAATCGAATCAGCGGATAATCCGCAAAATGGTCAAACAGGGGATATAAATCAACACATAAAGCCTTTTGAGCAATACTATTTAATTAACAGTTAAGCATGGCCTACATATACAATTTAACATACTAATAAAAATTTCTACTTACATTTTGCTCTATTTTTTAACAAAATGATCAGTCAAACATTTTTTTTTGTACTAAGACACTTTTTCTTAATTTGAGATTGCAGTTTGTCATCATTTTGTCACAAAGTGATACATCATCCTGTTCCTCAAGATATTTTATAAGTCCATCTGCATGTGCTAGGGCTGCGTCGTGACTAAACCTCTGCTGAGTTTTATCTCCTTCTTCCTCTTCTTCTTCACTATCTTCTGAAATTGGGTCTAATGCTTGGCCCACAATTTGTTCATCTGTAAGGTGTTCAATACCTGGATCATTGGCGTCACAATTAATCTACTCTTAATCTAATGTTTCCTTCATTGACTTTTTCTCCTCCAAAAACAGATTTAGCTAAATTTGCCAAATCATGAGCAGAAATTTCTTCCTCCTCTATAAACTCTACCAAAGTATTTTCCACATTTGGTAAAATTTTTCTCCAAGACCTTACCAATGTAGACTGCTTAACTGCCTCCCAAGCAGTGTGTATGCTATAAATGCTGTCAAGAATCGTGTAATATCTCCAAACACCTTGAAGGTCATTACTCTCTTCGATCATTTTTTGCAATAAGTTTGTTCTGTATTTTTAAAGTCCCTTTTAAGTTCTAACCCTTGAGAACCGCGGATAATCCGCAAAGCGGATAATCCGACCGCCGATAATCGGGAGTCTACTGTATATCGAAGTGGAGATAGGATAGACTGTTAGGTTGAGCATTTCAACCTACAGCCATTTGGACGATTGGCAGAGTTCCTTTCTCTTAAAATGAATATAGTATGCTCTATAAAAAACAAATGAGAACAATTATATGTTGGAGCGACCTGTGCCAACTAGCTTTTATTATCATTTGAGGAAAACATTGGGATGAAATATGAAATTTTACATAGAATGTTCGTTAGAGTATTTAAGCCGCTGTACTAGGATACCAATTACTTGGATACTCAATTTCTATGCTTTTCAAAATTAATATTTTAAAAGCGTACTTTTCGTAAAATGTTTCTGCGATTTAATGTGCTGTAGAATACTATTTGAATGAGTGGATTTAACACTGCACTACTGCTACGCTATATGAAACTGGCGACGGTCTGGGACATTTCGAGATTACTATTCGAATATAGTGGTTAAGGTAGAGGTTGAGTGAGTTTAACGTCGCACTAGAATTACCAGTGGGCAATTGGCGACAGTTTGGTATTCATCCCTGGGAGTAGTCCGGCAAATATATTGGGTCCGGAGAATATGGAGTGTTGTTACCCTGATTACCATATCTATGTTGGTGGTCTGATAGCCTGGTTACTCCCTAACTTTTATAACTCTTATAAAAAGTACCATACATAACAATTATTAGCGCAAATTAAAAATATAATTTGCGAAAACACTAACTTTAGATAAGTATGCTGAAAATAAAAAGGAAGACATTATAAACCCGCTTGAAATACGTGAAAAGATGGAATATACATTCCGGTAATTATTTGTTGTTGTTGTTTATACTGTATTATATGCTTTATATACTGTTTTTTTATACTGTATTATATGCTTTTTATACTGTTTTTTATACTGTATTTTTTTTTCTTAATTGTTTGATTTACTTTCAAAACACATTGAAAAATGGTTTTTAAATCCATATTAGAACGATATCAGGTATGGAACACAGGCGCAGAATTCATACCACTATCAATGTAACCAAATTTTCTACTTCTTAAATGAACGATATTATAGATACTGAAATTTCTTAAACAAATACCGGTATGAATTCTGCGCCCGTGTTCCATCCCTGCGATATAAATAATAGGATGATCTGTGAAGTATCATGTCTTTCTTGTTGTCAAATAGCAGATGATACGTCATTTTGTTTTATAAGAAATTATAAATAAGAAAGAAATATCATGACTCACTTATACAACTGTGGAAGACTAATATTTTAAAAAGACTATTTATACACTATCGTTAAAAAATTGCAACCTCTCCATCCATCCGAACCTCTTTACTTAATAATAATAATAATAATAATTATTATTATTGTCTTTAAAACTATCACATGTAAAATATTGTATTGCTTTACAAGTAAGCCCTAATTTCACATGAATAATCCGAACTATTATTCTTTGAATTTTAATAATAACTTCAATTTTGTATTAAATACTTTACCTTTTTTTAAAAACAAAACGAACAAAGTTACGTTTTTATTTATCGATAAAACATACTTTGTACTATATCAACACATAACAGACGGGTTTTGTTTTCTCTGTCTGTGTCGGTTTAGGGGAATTTTTTAAAAGAATTAAATAAACATGCATGTAATGACAGTAATAGTTTTATTAAATGAACACTATTTTCAAATAAAATTATGTAAAGTTTTTATTTATATGTTTAGTTTTTTTTTTTTTTTTTTACGAATGCGATATTTTATAAAACGTATTCACTCTTATGAAGTGGAACTTGCATAATTCACATATCGTAATCACCAACTCTTCCACGTAACTCCGCCCTTTAGAACATAAAACGTAAATCTAAGTTGCCTATCACAGGCAGTCATAATAGAACATTCTACAATATATATTATTAAAAAAGAAAGTATTTTATTTATGAAAATTTTCGACTTCCATCATTCGATGGATTTGCATGTTTTGAAGAGTTCTAAACACAATTTGACAATTTTTAGAAAATGTCTGTCTGTTTGAGTGTGTATTACCAATATAATCGGCGATGTATCTCACGAGATAATGTGCAGAATTCTACAAAACTTTATATTAATTTAACTTTTACATAAAATGATATTGATTAGAATTTGGCAAATATTGTCCAGCAGGTGGCACTCCTATGCTGCGGTTTCTTCCATTTATTGCCTAAATGAAGGTTATATCTCAGCTTATCTATCGTGTACAGTGCGTATCATTTGAGTGAGAGAGTCGTTATGAGAAACTATGCTGATTCAATTTGGGCGCATATTGTCGCATATACTACAGGTGGCGCTGCAAAGCTGTAGTTTAACTTGTATATCGAAAACTTAATTTTAAGCTTATGTGATGTATAAGTGCACCAAGCTTGATATGTGCAACAGCCAATATGAAAAAACCTGTACTGATTTAATTTCGTGTATGCTGCTCCACAGATGCTGCAGTTTTTACTCTCTTTCTGTGAATTTCTAATTGGCTATATCTCAACATCTATTGGTTAAATTCTCAATAAATTGCATATGCAAAATATTTATTTTGAAAAGCTATGTTAATTAAATTTTTTGTGCATGTTAACCGATAGGTGGTGCTGTTATATAGAATGATATAGAAAAAAATTTTGTGATGATCAATAGGTTTTGTGATGGTCATACTACACTTAAAGAAGATAAATATGCATTAACCCTTTTAACCATTCCAAAAGAAAATCTTCATTTTTTCATTCATTATTTAATACGCTTTCTTTTTAAATTTCTATCATTTCCTGATTATTATTTGTTCAAAGTGTTGATATAAAAAGCTCTATTGTTTTATTGCTATTTTCATACTTTTAACAACATGTCGAAAATGCTCGTATTCTTCCATTTAAAGATCAGAATTTCTCCTTAAACGACAATTTCTATCTTATACGCTTTCACAACATTATCTCAGAAATCTGCAATATCTCCAGAATCAATTTATCTCTCTGTTACCCCGGAAATCGAATCATTACCTAACTGGAAATATAATCACAATGTCTACACAATCATTTTTCTGGCTTATGCACTAGTTCTGTTGCCATTCGTTGGATATATAAAGATAGAGTGGAAAAAATAAAGTATAAAAACTCACGCTGTGCCTTTAGCGAACATGGAGACTCAATTATCCGCTTCGTTCACTTTGAACTTTTATTTGAAGCTCCCAACTGAGTGGCATCGGATCAGAACAGAAGAACGGGAAAAAAATTCGAACGACCCACATATGCCAATCGGAAACGTTCCATTAGCCGGCAATTCTATTCTTCTAAAGGACTTTTTTTTTTCGATTATTCTAGGGAATTAAAAGTTCCGCAGAAGCAGAGCGTGTGCAATAAATGGCAAAAGCAATTCCTTACTTCACAAATGAGAATATAAATATTGATTAAAATTAGTATTAATTATGCCTTATCATTCGAATTTCTAGAGCAGAAAAATAAATTACCATTTGTGTTTGAACGTGATTCGTAAATATATCTAAAAAACGAAAGCTCACATAAAAATAAATAAATGAATAAATAATTCTAAGATAAAAAAAAAAAAAAAAAAAAAAAAAAAAATTATATACCATGTTTTTAAATAGCTTAAACTTCTCTTTAAAACGCATTAAAAAGCTCCAATAGGCAGGTAATGGATTTGGCGCCAAATTTGACAACTTTTTGCCCTTGGCGACATTTTTGGCGACTTTTGGCGAGAAAATTCTTATTATCGATATTCCAAAGATGGACGTTCTAATGTGATTGGTAAAAGAGTTACCGGAAATTTGAATTAAAAAAAAAAAAGTTGGTTTTAAAAATAAAATATTAATCCTTTCCGAACAACATATATTTGCATCATGAACTACATTAGCACTTTATCATTGTGTAGAAAATCTTTAAAATGATAACGACGTCAATTTTTGCCAAATGCATAATTTAACTTTTAACAATTTTTTAACGCTCACGTTTAATTAAATGTATTTATTTTTAGGTCGAAAGAAAATGAACTCGTAAATTTTTTTTGGCAACAACTAAATTATAGTTAATATTTTAATGGCTATTTTTATTGCTATTAGGAGCTTATCATTTTCACATTTTAATTAATTAAAAGAAAACTATTCGAAAATTCGAAAATCTGACTTCGAAGTATTGTGTTGTCACCGGGTTCTGAGCTAGTCGGGAAGTTAGTTAAAAATCGATTGCAAGATTTGTCCCTGACAAACAAACAAGAATCGAAGTTAATAAAAACATGGTAAAATAAATAAATGTTTTAAAATTAATAAACTCAAAGAAACATTAAGGAAAAATAAATCATAATTAACTCATGTTGCAAGATATTCAAGATGTTGTATATATATTTCAAGATATATAATTTTCATGTTTTAAGAAAAGTTTTTTTTTTTTTTTTGTAATTAAGGTAAACGCACCAGTAGTGGACACTTTTAATTTTAAACTCGGAAAATAAGCTACCTAAAGATTCTGAAGATTCGAGCAATGTTCAGGAAGGGAATTATAGTCCTTTATTGTTAAACCCTTTAACAAAAAACAATTTCGGCCGTTAGTTTTTAAATAATGTTAGTTTAACTAAAAAAATTTGCACTTTTTGTGATTTTGCCGTTTTCTCCTTATCACTTTGAATAAGGAAATGAAATTTTATTTGCTCGCTCTCTGCTTATTTTTAACTGATATCTTCTACCTTTTGCTTTCATATGACTAAAATAAGTATGCAGAATTCATTTATTGTGCTATTTTTTAAATCTTGTATTAACACATAATATTTTTATGGGTGTCCACTACTGGTGCCAAAAAATGTCATCATGACAAATAGTGGACAGCCCTGTCCATTTCTGGCTCATGTGACTTTTAATGCCAGATCCAGTAGTGGACACAATTCTGTAATCTAGCAATTTTAGAGTTGAATTTTAAAGCAAAAATTCAAAGGGGTCCACTACTGGAACAAAAAAGGGTCCACTACTGGGTTTTTAGTGTGTCCACTACTGGCTCATTTTAAGCTCTTCAGATTTTTGATTTTTTACACATATAAATGCTACAATTAGCAATTTTCATAATACAGTCGTGTTAAGAAAGAGTTAGTAAAGGTCTGAAATATTGACTATTTCTTGAAACTCTAAAATGTAGGTAATTACACAAAAAATAGCCGGAAAATGTCCTTAAAGTGTCCACTACTGGTGCGTTTCCCTTATATCAACTTAGTAGATTTCTTAAATAACTAGGGATGTTACACGGCGATTACAATTGATTCTGCGAATTTGAAATTACTGCATTATTTAAATTCAAATTGGGGGAAACTGACGAAAACTTACACTATTGCAGTGACATTAAAAAAAAAAAAAAAAAAAATAGAGATTCTATTGTTATATATATATATATATATATATATATAAACCAAAGCAATCCTCAACGTCCTTTCAAAACGCAAAAGAGGAAAAATTGAATAGCAGATAACTGTTTCGGTAGCACTTAGCGTACCGCCTTTAGTACATAAAGAAATGAGAGAGAAGTGCGCCTACAGGGATGGAACATGGGCACAGAACTCATACCGGTATTTGTTTAAGAAATTCCTCTACCTATAATATCGTTGATTTCAGAAGTAGAAAATTTTGTTTCATTGATAGTGGTATGAATTCTGCGACCGTGTTCCATCCCTGCGCGTATTAAATATATATATATATATATATATATATATATATATATATATATATATATATATATATATATGCAAAGCCAGATGAAAATTTAATCCAAAACACATGAGGGCCTTCATCAGGGTAGCTCCCCCCGTGTAGGGAAAGGAATATGAGAAGTTTCTGACGAAATGCTGGTAATTTAACCAAAAAAAAAAAAAAAAAAAAAAAAAACACGTTTCTAGCCTCCAACTTCTCATAGATGGAAGCAAGACCATACAGCAAACGAATTTTAATTAGTACAAAGCATAAAAGCAATTAATCAGAAATCAAGCACAAAATATAATACATCAATATAAAATACAAGAATATAAATAATACAAGAATATATAAATACATACATGGACAAACTAGAATAGTCATTAGAAAATGGAACCCCCCCCCCCCCCATTATAAACATAGAACCCGTTTCAGCTAGTAGGGCCACTTATCAGCACTTAAATGTCGCCCAAAATGGAACAACAAACCTTAAGCGGTATTGCCATTAAGAATTCTGACATGTTTATTGATATATATATGTATATATTAAATATATATATATAATTACTTATTTATTTATATAAAATTCTTATGCATATATATATATATTTAATTTTGTATTACATATATATATATATATATATATATATATAATACAAATTTAAAATCAATGGTTGATTTCATAGAAACCTAAAAGCTAGGCAGGTAAATATTTCTCGCAAATTCTTCTGGTGAAACAAAGTTGAAACAATAATATGAAACACATTTTATTGAAATAAAATTGGATGAGAAAAGATTTAACTTTATGCAATACTAATAAAATGAAAGTTTTAAACATTTTTCGAGGGAAAAAAAAAAAAAAAAAAAAAAAAAATTCAGCATTTTATTATCTAAATTCCTCGTCTAGAAGATATTCAAATTCTTCGGATAAAAAAGCCCCAATAAAATACAGTTTTATTTTTTATTTCTTAAAGTTGATGCTGCGAAAAGATATTGAGCAAACTTTCAAGCCAATATTTAAAGTTTGTCACTGTATTTTGTTTATGTTAGGTATGTCAGCTTGGCATGTTATAAAATATTTGACAACGCGAATATGTCTTTCATTTTCAATCTAATATTCGTTAAAATAAATATTTTATAACGTGCCAAGCTGTCATATTTAAATGAAAAACAATATGGTGTCAATCTTTAAAAATATTGTTCTCAAAAACATTTCTTTCTTGTTAATGATATAATACAAAAAACTGAAAAACTTCAGATATTTAACCTGTCTCTCTATTCAGATTTATGCAACTAGAAACGTTCAATTTAACACCAAATTGATTTTTAAAGCTAAACATATGTTATGAAAATTTTAATACGGAATCAGATGTTTAGTAAATTCTATTGAACTTTAACATTAATACAAAGCGATTTATGAAGTAAAACTTAAACTATTTTTAAAATTACAAACCAAATACACAAAGGATTTGTTGAGAATTATTTTAATACTAGCAAACCCGTGCGAATTTTTCGCATTTTATATCTTTTCTTGTTCGCCTTTAAAATCTGAAACCTATAATTATACCAATTTTACCAACTAATTAAAACTTTAATTTACCAGAAACCGAATTATTATTATAACCAAAAAAATATTGTGCAATAGTGAAACCAGAATCATTCAAAGAAAAGTTTCAAAATAAAATTCATGGTTCACGACTCAGTTTTCATTCTTCCGCAGGCAGTACAGTTTTAAGGACCCCTATAATGCTTTTTAAATTTTTATCGCCAAGAATGCAATGACATTTATTTATTTTGGCGTACTGAAAAAAAAAAAAAATAAATAAATAAAAAATAAATAAATAAATAAATAATAATAATAATAATAATAATAAAACCTTTTTGATTATACTTTTTTTGTTTGCGTTTTTTAGTATATCTATGATAATAATTCATATTCTGTATATATCTTTAAAATATTGCTAGGTTTAAAATGACTCTTTCAAAGATTCTGAATAAATAGCTTTTAAAAATACATTTTCCATAAAATAATGTCATCATACAAATGTCGTCATGTTTTCTTATTATCTTGAGCTGAGTCCGCGTGCTTAAATATTGTTAATTTTTAAATATTATTTTTTATCCTCGCGTATTTTATTAATTTTACCACTATCGTATCGTTTCGACAAAAATTAATTGGAGTTGGTCCACGTTAGAGAAATATTATATAGATATTTCATTTTTGTTATTTATTTAAATTTCTACATTTGTTTTAGTTTCAAAGAAAAAAATAAATCTACTCAGAAATAAATATCATGTACGATAAAATACATAATTGCCAACTTTTTAATTTATTCCTTAATACAATTTTTAGTACCCGCCTTTTTTCACACCAAATTCTTTGTCGAATATTTTTTTTTCTTATTTAATCGTAATTACATATTAGAGAAAATTACTCTAAATAAAAATGTGGTATGCAAAAAGGGCGGGTGCTAAACATTTTACGGAATAAATTAAAAAGTTGGCAAGTCTGTAAAATAGAACAGAAAAATCAAAGTTTTCCTCGGAGATTCGTATTCTTAAAGAACGAAATGTGCGTTGTAAACACATAGTTGCAAGGATAATTTCTTTTTTCGTCAAAATTTAACTTTTTTGCGACAGGCAAATTTTCCTATTTTGAACAATGTACTCCTATTTGACGTTTTTCAAAAATGCTACTAATTAAACAAGATAGGACAAGACAAGACAAGAAATGCGACCTTGGTTGCTTTTACAGCTCCTGTATGCATGAATGGCAAGTATTTTTTATCTTGCTTTTACACGTATGGGACAGTACACGAAATATGCATATATTTAAGAAAAGGTTTGTTAAAAGGACCTTAACTTTCATTTTAACTCATTTAAATTCCATCCTCGCTAATCATTGCGATGAATGCCTCTGGCATATATATACGCCAATGACTCTTAACCCTTTAACGGCCCTCTTCATTTATCGTCGCTGGAAGCCCAAGCCAACGTTATTCTATGAGAAATTTTCTTTACTTATAACTAAATAACTAATACATAATTTTTAATTCTGCTTTCATATTCAGAAAAATCACAACTGTTAAATTAACGTTTTTTTTTTTTTTTTTTTTTTTTTTTTTTAACGGGATTGTTTAAATTTAAATATTTTATTTTGAAGCTGTAAAATACGAATTTTCAATATGTGAAATTTACATTTTGCAGTTTCAAAATAAAATATTAAAAATTAAGAAAATCCGTTTTTTAAAAATGTCTATTACTTTAACTGTTGTGAATTTTCTGAATGTGAAAACGGAATTTTAAAATGTGTATTATTTAGTGAGTTATAAGTAAAGAAAATTTCTCGTAGAATAACACTGGCTTGGGTTTCCGGTGATGGAAAGTAAAACGGGCCCTCAATGAGAGATGGGATATGTAAAAACCCCCGCGGAATTTTTTTGTAATGTAACTCTGAACATCATTTATTTCTTCACTTCTAACATTTTTTTAATAAATTCTGGTGGCTTTTAATTTTAATGACCAAAATTACCTTGTCTATCAAAGAATTAAGCGGTTAAACACGAATAAGCAAAATGCTTTCTTTTCTTTGAATAATGTATTGCTTTATTATAAAAATGCCTAATAATTAGATTTTTTTTTTCTTTGGCATCGATCGAAAATGGTGAACTGCTCTCTAAAAAAAAAAATTCGCACTAAGAAGGAGTTGTCCGAATGGGACGAAAATCGGTAGATGTGATGCACATGTGGAGAAAAAAAAAATAATTACAGTTTCAGAAATTTAGGAGGATTTAATCAAGAGAACGCGTTGGCCCTCTTCTGGCCCTTATGAAAGCAATTATTCGGCTTGGCAATAGTTGGTACAGTTGGCAGATGTCCTCCTGCGAGATATCGTGCCAAATTCTGTCCAATTGGTGTGTCAGATTGGCAAAAACCCGAGCTGGTTGTAGGACCCTTTTCATGATGCTCCAAACGTCTTCAGTGGTAGAGAGATCCGGCGACTTTGCTGGTCAAAATAATGTTGGGCATGGAAGAAAACAAGCAGTAGAAATTATCTTTTTACGTGGGCGGGCATTATCATAGTTGAAATATACGCTAAAATTTCGCGATATAGGACAACAAAATAGGATGATAGAACAACAAAACGGGACGTAGAATTTCGTTGAAGTACAATTCTGCTTAAAGATGCTGCGGATGGCAACCAAAGGGGTCCTGCTATGAAATGAAATGACACCCAAGACCATCACTCCTGGTTGTCGGGCCGTATGACTGGTAACAGTCAGGTTGGAATCCCTTTTTTTTCGGGGCGTCTCCAGACGCGTATTCGCTGGTCATCGGGGCTGAAATAGAAGTGGGACTCATCACTGAAGACAATTCTACTCTATTCAGTACCATTCCAGGTCAAACGTGCCTTATATCACTGCAAACGGGCTTGTCAGTGTACAAAGTTTAATAGCAGTCGACACAAGTGGCTCCGTGTGCACAACCCCATGGCTCTGAGCCGCCTATTAATGGTATTTGAAGTCATTGAAGTACTAGTTGAACGTTGGATCGATAATAACGACGAATTTGGGGCTTTAAGAACCGCTCTGACGATTGATCGGTTCTTACTCTATCTGTAGGCTGACCGCTTCCTTCTTGACACTATGTTCGGTCATGGTTCACCCATTCCTGCCATCATCATCTATTAGCCGCATTGCTCCTATCTAAATGTCAAAGAATTCGCAGATTAGACGAACCGGCTTCTTTGAGCCCAACTAAACTCCTCTCTCAAATACTGACATCTGCGCATATTGTTTGCGCACCTGTACGCCAGGCATAGTTACTGTCTATCTGAGTAGACTGAATAAAATTCTGAAAGAATTTATGATCTGGAACCAAAATTTCTCCTCTTTAATATCCTGCCAGTTGCGCAGTTAAAATGCGCTGTAGCGTCACATATTCATTCATTGGCCGACAAACTTTAAAAAATTTACATTTTCCATCGAAACCTGTATGCATATCAATTTGTGTCCAATTTGCATTACTCCTTCTTGATGCGTCTTTTTTTTTTTTTTTTTTTTTTTTTGTTCTAGAGTGTAGTAAAGTAATGCAATTATCGGTATTATATTAATAGGATACAAGCGAATCAGATTGCAAAATGAGCTTGTTATAGCAAAACAATTCGTCTAACCGCCTCAGAAAAGGATAAATTTGTAATGTTATTTTCACTGATTGATTTTGGCATTGTATTTGTATTACAGAAAGTTTGTTACAATATAAGTAAAAAAAAAAAAAAAAACTTTACACTACAGTTGCCAACTTAGCACCTTTTAGCTACCAGAAAAATTTAATAGAAATATTTGTTTTATTTAATCCGTGAACTGTAACGGTTTTCATTGATAAAGTAAAATAAAAAAAATTCCGGTAGCCAAAGTGTGCTAAGTTGGCAACTATACTTTACACCTGAAGATAAAATTGATTACAATTATATATGACCTTCTCACGTAAAAGCAAGTTAAAAATTTGTACTTACATTGTAGGAAAAAGAATAGATCAAAGCTCAGTAGTGTGTCACTCACAGTGGCACTCGTAAGGTCAAATCTTGTACCTACAAGAAAAGACAGATATTTTTGTTCTATATTCCGTATCCTTTTAAAATAATCATATAATCTATTATATAATATCAATACATATCTATTACATATTTGATGCAATATGCAATTAATTTCTCTGAAAAGAGCATATGCGGCAATTTAAGGTTGATAGTTTGCAACAAAAATTTTATTGATAAAACAAAATTATATTTCTTAAAACAAACATTAATAACTCATATTTCCATTAAGGGGGTATTCTGGTCTAGAAGCCTGAATTTTAGGCATTTTTTAAAGTAAGATAAAAAAAAAAAAAATGAAAAACATTTTTACTATCCATTTTTTTATATGTTTTTTATTGACATTTTGAGAATGTAAAAAAAAAATCACAAAAAAAAAAAAAAAAATTCGCCGAGATACAGGCCGATGGAGTGGGGGCTTAAAAAAAAACGGTGCGTCCTGGTTGACATGATTTCAACCCTTGTAGTGATCTAAAACAAAAAAATCAAACAAATTCTTCATTAATAAAGATGTCGCTATCGGGTTGACCATTTTCAAAAAAAAAAAAAAAATAAATAAATAAATAAATAAATAAAAATAACAAAATGGCGTCGACTTGAAAAAAAAAATTTTTTTTTACCCGACTTTTTTCGACCTTTTCGAATTTTTTAAAAATATTGAAAATCAAAATTTTTTAAAATCCAAGGCAGACGCGATAGAGAGTTGTATAAACAAGATATATACCAAATTTCAAAGCAATCGGTTCAGTAGAACTTGAAATATCATGCCAACCACCTCAAAAAAAGTAGTTTCGAGAAAAACGCGTTTAAAGTTTAGGAAACAATTCTAATGGAATAACTCTGAAAATAATATGTTATACTCACTTTGCATCAATCGGCGATCCCAGATCCATACATTGGGCCTTCCTCCTTCTCATAATTCAGCTCTTGAGAAGTTCTTGATTTTTTTAAATTTCTAGACCAGAATACCCCCTTAAGCATGTTAAAGTAGCATCGATAATTTAGTGTTATTTGTTGCTTGGATTCAGAGAAATTATACGTTGAATTATTTTTAATAACTTGCAATCGACAATTGGCAACTAAAACTATTCGAATTGAAAAGTTTTTACAAATATGGTAAAAATACAGTGTGTCTCCCACGATGCGCAGCGTAAGGTATCAATAGATTTCGATAAATATCATCCACATAAGAATTTTAATAGCCCTCACAGGCAGAGTTCCGAACTTTTATAATTTATTCACGAATATTTTTAGCCCCGCCTCTTTTTCATACCGGAAATTTTGAAAAATGATTTCCTTCTTCACTGTAAAAAATATGTCCTATTTGCTGCCAGAAATTCTCTGCAATTGAAGAAGATACGTTCTGACAACGTAATATTTTTGTAAATTACGCGTATTTTCTCAAATTACAGAGATTTTCTGGGAGCAAATACGACATATTTTTTACAGTGTACTTAATCGTTGTCACTTATTAAAGCGAAATAATCTACAAAATTTCTGGTGCGAAAAGAAGGCGGGGCTAAAAATGCTCTTGAATAAATTATAAAAGTTGGGAACTCTGCTCACAGGGGAGGGATATCTGAATATACAGAACTCATGCTTAAATAAGTTTAATAATTTTTAAAATTGCGTATGTAGGAATTGCGTAATTGATCAAACATGAAATTAAATTGTACACCAGAACATTTTAAATGTTAAATTAGATTTTTATTATTATTATTATTATTATGATAATCTGTAAATCTTTAGTATGATAATCTGTATTAAATACATTTAAAAGCTTATAGAAATTTCTGGTGTTACATTCACTTTACAGCTAAAAAAAGAGTAATTACACTGCTCAGAAAAAAAAAAAAAAAAAAAAAAAAGAGAGAGATCTGATACCATTCTTGCTGATTCTTATGTAAAATGATCTCCTGAATCCGAATATAACTCCCATTTTGCCCAGTCACCCACCGTTTTCTAGATACACCCCTCCCTCAATTTCTTTCAATATACGATAAATTTATGATCATGAATTTGATTTGAAGAAGGAAAAATAATTAATTTAACACCTAAAAACAAAAAACTATAACGTTTGAAAAGTAACATTAATAACAGATAAAAAAAATATAACATATGTAATGCGTAATTTGAGTGGTAAATTCCCCTAAATTTTTTCCCTTGTCGCAAATGTCCATGTTTTAAATTTTTCCAACTCTGTAGCTCCTCAGAATATATTTAACGGTTAAAAATAATCCTCCCTTCTCCTAAAAATCAAATTTATAGCCATAAAATCACCGAAAAATGATAAAAATAGGGGACCATTCCTAAAAAACGGTGGGTGATAGGGCAAAATGGTCGTCATATTCTGATTCAGGGGGTCATTTTACATAAGAATATGCTAAAATGGTGTCAGAGGCAATTTTTATGCCGAGCAGTGTTAACAGTGATAATTTATTTTAGCTATGATACTACATTCGGAGATTTCACATCATGGGAGTCATAATTTTCGTCTCGATGATATTTATCAAAATATGCGGCATCATGTAGATTTACCCAATTAATAAAATTAAGCCTAAATCTATGAATATAAGCAGCGAAGAGATTGAAATTTAGGCAAATAGTTCAGCTATAATAGCACTTGTAATTTATTCTGAAACATTTTTTTGTACCAGCTTTTTTAACACCATTTTTATTGTAAAGTATTTTTCCGCAATATGTAATTATGATTAAATGAAGAGAAAATTACTCTTCAATAAAAGATATGCGAAAAATTGGTGGGTTGTAACAATGCTTTCAAATAAATGAAGAATGTCGTGCATATAATGCATGAATTTATTTTCTACAGAAGGTAATTATCTACTATGGAAACACTAAGAGTGAAAACCAAAATTCGCAACTATTGTTATAGAAAGGTTGTTGAGATTATTATATATTAAGAGTTACGTTAATTTGAGCAATTAAATTTCTAGTAAATTATGCTTTCTGGATTAAAAAATTTATTTTGAAAATAAATAAATCAACAAATAAATAATACAGATTTGTCAACATTTTAATTTATTCCGGAATATTTTTAGCCCCGCCTTCATTTCATACCACATTTTTCTAAAGAGTGATTTTCTCTTATTTTATCGTAGATACATATTTGAGAAATTTATTCCTTAAATAAAGTGGTGCGAATTAAAGGCATGGCTAAAAATGTTCCGGAATAAATTAAAATGTTGGCAACTATGATAATGTATGAAATTCTACATATGCTACATATGAAGGCATGCCAGCATTTTAATTTATTCTGGAGCATTGTTAGCACCCGCACTTTTCACAAACCACCTTTCTTGAAGGGTTTTTTTTTTTTTTTCCTTCTGATTTAATCCTAATTACATAGATGCCAACATTTTAATTTATTCCGGAGTATTTTTACACCCGCCTCTATTTCGCACCACTTTATTTATAGAAAATATTTCTCCAACATATAACTTTAATAAAATAAGAGAAATTTACTCTTAAAATATATGTGGTATGAAATAAAAGCGGGGCACAAATACAAAATACTCCGGAATAAATTAAAATGTTGGTCTCTATGTAATTACGTACTGAAGAAAATTTCATTACAAATAAAGAAGTGTGGAAAAGAAGGACAAATAACTCCGAATAGTACTCCGAAATAAATAAAAATGTTGGCATATCTTCATATGCTAAGAGAATTCGATATAAATAAAATTTATATTGATTAAAACAATATCGGAATATCCAGGTTACTTGGTTAGTTGTGGGATTTAGGAAAATTGACTGCTCTAGGATCCTAGGCCTGAAGGGAGTGCCCTACGTGGGGGTCTTTCAAGGGGTCATAGCCGGTATTTACGCAAGTTTCGGAGAAAACCACGCAAAATTCCGAACGGCTAGGCCGACGAACGCGACTTGGAATCGAATCCGGCACTTCACATCTATCAGATTTGAGTGCAGAACCGATCGATCACTGGTGGGTTCCCAGAATATTCAGAGAAATTTTCTTTCCCTTAACACTTTTGCGATCGCATGTTTTTGTCTTTTGGCAGTAAGGTCCGCCTGTGGGCGTTATTCTCACAAGTTGCAATAATTCAGAAAAAAAATTTCTGCATTCACATTTATATTTCAAATGGATATACATTATAATTATACTCTTTCCTAATCAAATTATGTATATCCATAGTATATTTACTGTACACAAATATGAATATTGGGTATATTCTTAAGAAATCTATAACATACGAATTGCGAAAGAAACGCCCACTGGCGGAGTCACAGATATTCAAATGACATGAATCTACGTCAAAGGTCGCTAAAGTGTTAATGAAGTGAATCTAGGTAGTATAGATTGAAAAATATTATAAATAGTATAAATACAGAAAAATTACAAAATATGTATATTTAACAATCGAAGTAAACAGAATTACATCAGAATTCGAAAAACTTAAGGAAAGAAATTTCCTTTACAACGCCTATAGAATATCCACAATGTAAACAAGCAACTTAGCATTTTCATCCATTCACATCCATAGGTTACAAAAGCATCGCTAACACCAATAAATTAGCAACTGATTTAGTATCATCAGTAGCTTCGATTTACAGGCAAATACGAAGTGGGTTGTTTCTGAATATATTTTCCACTGAATACAATGCTTACAACTTGATTCTTTCTCATCAAAATGTTTTGCAATTACCTTTTATGTAATCTCACGTGATAAAATAAAATAAATTATACATTAAAATTATTTTTAAGACTGAAAAATATGTGATTGATATTGCAGTTTATAAAAATTTTGTTAGAAAATTATTGGAAAACTTTCAATAAAATTATATGAAAATTACGTATTATTGTCATGTAGAGTTTATATGTTGTACAATAATATCTCGTTAACGATTTCAGTGGCGGTGATTGCATAGTGCAACCGCAAATTTTAATTCAAAATTATAAAAACTGTCCACGGAAATTTTTAATATATATATATATATATTTTTTTTTTTTACAACTTAGACAAATAAATTCATTTATTTCTTGTCTTTTAATATTGTTGGTGATTTCTGGTGGCTGTTGATTTTAAATGAAGAAAATTTTCTTGCCCATGAAAGAGTTAATGCGTTGCGTATATAAATGGCTATGTGAACAATGTTTAAATTATGTATAAGCATTGTTTTTAACATCAACCTCAATCTTATATTTCATTTCTTTTACATATATTTAATTAAGCTTTGTTTTTGCCATGACTATTATCTTTTTTTTTTTTTTTTTTTTTTTTTTTCTGGCGCCTGAGTATTTTTTTATTCAATCTTGATTCGTAATAATCCACGTGACTTTTTAATACCTGAAATAAGTATACAGAGTAATGTTAGATTCCCTGCTTTTTTTTTTTTTTTTTAAGTTTCATTACTTTTAAACAGTAATTTCCAATTTGTTAATCTGATAAAACACAATAAGTTATTATTCCATAGCTGCCAACTTGTATGTGTTTTTTGATACAGGAAATTTTTAATAGCAATTTTTTATAAATTTTTGTAGAATTATCTTATGAAAAATTTTATTCAGAAAAAGTGGTGTTAAGATACCGTACAAGTTGGCAGCTATGCCACTCATAAATACTGGCACTAAAAAGGAGTACCTTATAAATCCTAGTCTCTATTTTTATATTTTAACTTATCAAATGACATAGCAATGATTAACGTTTCCGTCTCAGCGGCTAATTCAAACCAGAAATTTTATTTAGTTAAATGGGTACATTTTGGAACTAATTTTTTTCCTTTCTTTCTTCTTCGAAATTCCGTGATGGCATCTCGTGTATAGTCTATATACCAAATTTCGTAGCATTCAGTTCACTCGTTTGCACTGTAGAATTCTGTTTATTGGGGAAGTTATATACCAATAAACAGCCAATATATACCAAAATTATAACCAATAATAACAGGAGACTTGGCGTTGGAATATTGAAACCCGAATAAACTACTACGTCATTGCTGGGAGGAAAATCATAATTTTAAATTTAAGTCAGCTAAAATAATTTGTAGACCTAAATCCATTCATGAACTCGATTTCTTTGAAGCTTTTCATATTTATAAAAATTTTAAAAACCTTGTAAATTGTGATTTCGCCATTTGTCTGACAGTTGGAAATTTTATATTCAGTCCACATTTTCTTAATTTTTCTACTGTTTACACAGCTAACTTTCCTAAATTCCTATTTGCCACTCTCCCCACCTTTCCCGTAATCCTATTGGTTGAACTAAATCCGGCCCCTCTCCTATATATACGAGCACTTCTCCTAATTCAGAATCCTTTTTGCACTGAAGACGGTACGCTTTAGGCTACCGAAACAGCTGTATGCATTTCCAATATTTTTCTTTGGCGTTTCTGACGTAGTAGTTTATTCGGGTTTTAATATTATAACCACCCGGTATATTTCATGTGTATTTTATAGACCGCGCTGACATACCAATGTATGAAAATGAAAATTCTCAAACCGACTATATAAATCTAATATCTATTATAAACTATATCATAAACTGTCACGTATTCGTATTTGCTAGAATATAGACGCAGATAAATTTGCATTTGATTTTGCATCGTTCATTGGCGTGAATTATTGGAATTTGTAGCTCGAGTTGTTTTGATAACATTTCCCATTGAAATTGGCAGTACAATTTGATTCCTTCCTATGAAAATGGCTTTTCAATTATTGGTAAAAGCAGGTACACGCAACAGAACAGAGTGAAATTAAATTCCAGATACGCATTTAACATAGGGAAATGCGTGATCAAAGTTGTGATTGGTATTAGCTATACCAGAAATCAAACATTGGCATTATTAGATGCTTTTCATGTTAACCATATTTAGTGATTATTGTGTAAAACATATTACCAAAATAGTGACTTAAATAAATCTAACATTAAGCAATAATCACGCATCAGTGTCTAATTTTAGCGGAAATGTGAGAGGGTCACTTATTCTTGTATTGTCTATTATGTAATCAACACATTTAAATGCAGATTTACAGTATTTCAGTTAAGTTGTAATTTTAAAGGTTCAATTTAGTTTCATGCCTTTATTATTATTATTATTATTATTATTCTACTTTCTTCTATATACATAAGAAGAAAATATTGGATAATTTTCGATGTCTGGTTTTCGGCGATTTTTCACGATCTGAAGTGTTCCCAACACGATTTGGCCATTTTTAGGAAATGGCTGTCTGAGCGTATTATAAATTTTTTAGACACTATATATTCAAGCCTCAATAAAAGAAATTTGACCAATACTTGGTATTTCGTTGTACTTTAGTCTAAGCTGGTACTGATTACTTTTGGGGAACGGTCGTTCAAAAAGTAGCGCTAATATTGTTGTTTTTTCATAATTTTTAATATGGCAATATGACAAAATTTTGTATAAATGTACATAATGAGCATTAACTTTTAAATAAGAAATTAATATTTATATATATACTTATTTATTTATAATAGTAATAGACAACAAGAATTTTTTTTATACGAATGGACATCATCCCCTTCCCTCCTCCCCCTATGGTGTAAAATTTCAATGTGGTTATTCTTCAAAAAAACTCGTTAATACCTTTAAAACGAATTATTGGATCTGTAATAATTTAAAATAAAGTTGTCTTTTACTTTTCTTCTTAACGAAAAAAAAAAAAAAAAAGAAAGAAAGAAAGAAAAAAAAACCTTTAAGGGGAAAAAAAAAAGTTTTGAGCACAAAATTAACTTTTTCATATCGAAATTTGATGAAATTTTATGCAAATACTAACAGACTATGATGAAAAAAATGTATCAAAATGTAAACTAACAAATTAGCGTGCAGTTTGATTACCTGCTGAAAATAAGCCGCTGAATATTTTCAGGAGAAAATAATTGAGTGTTAGTAATGTTAAAATATACAGTAGACTCCCGATTGTCCGCGATGTGATTATGTGTGTCGCGGATTAACTACCAGCGCGGGAAAAAGGAGGGATAAAGAAAGGGTGGAATCAGAAGAAAGTGTTTTCTTAAGAAGAAATATTATTTTTAATAATAATAATAATAATAATAAAATCCTTGCTTAAAAATAGCGTAAATATAAAGAATTTTGTTACTTTTGTTTTATTTTTTGTACAGTAGAACAGGTATTGTTTAATTTAGTGCGTAAATTAACTTACGTATCGTACCTTGGCTTTATCGAAAGCATACTGTTTTGTTTATGGTTTTTACACCCTTTATTACATAAAATACAAGTAATTTGACTATAATGTTAATATTTTCAATGTATGTATTATGTTTTATATACAAGACAATCAAGTTTTTGAGTTAGATAATTTTTCTTACCAACAACTCCCCCCCCCCCCCCCCCACCCTATTTTTAGTCTTTTGCAGTTTATCCGCAAACTCGTGCCACTCAATTCTGCGGATAATAGGGACTTACTGTACACCAAAATTTTCAAAAAAGTTCTATTTGTATAATATATTTACATAATATAATAAATATAAATTTATAATTTATTCAAATATTGTAATTTTCGACGTATAGTCCCCTCGGCAGCTAATGCGCAGCTGTTATTTTTTAAGAATTTATAAAAATATTTACTAATATAAAAAATTAAAAAAATATTACAATTTAAAGAAAAGTATTTCATTAAATATGAAAACAGAAATTATTTAATAATAATAAAAAATAAACTGATTATAAAAATTATATTTTTGATAATGTAGTCAAATATAACTTGCTTATGAAATCTTATTCCATTTCTTTTCATGTATTTATTCGAATTATAAATTACTATACCTATTCACCCCTAAAAGTTTATCCCACAATTTAGGAATGGTCCTGTACCCATACAGTACACGTTCTCTCTATGACATCGTAAGGCGTAAGGATGTACCAGGAATTTTATATCCACCTGCTGGGTGGTTACTATTGTAGATCATCCTGCGGATGATCTGAGAAGAAAGTCGTGTACCTGTATTACATCGGTAGAAGACCTGTGTTATATCGATACGTACCAACTATTATTAATATCCAATACAAGCTTCACAATAAGCCCTATATGAGTTTGAATACATAGATATAGTAATAAGACATAGATTGATCAGCGAGAGGGAAAAAGTGATACCTTTTTTTTCGGGAAAAGTCACTCTAATGGCTGCTTTTCCCCGAGTAAATAACACACAGGAATATACGCGGATAATTTAGTAAATAAAATTTATGAATAATTTATTTACTAAAGGTGAATGAAAAACTCAAGATACAGTTTCAAATTCATTTTTCTTTTTATTCTTTTTTTCAATACTCTCTAATGGCTGATTTTAGAACTTTTTTTCGGCATCAAAATTTTTTGCTCGATAACATGGGGATGATAGATCTATATATATTACTATATCTATGTCTGAATAGAGACAATCTAGTTACAATCACTCTGAACATTTGCATGCGATTAATTGCTGTAACACCTTTAATATAAATAAATTAGAAAATGTTTTAGAATCGATTGTGGGGATGAATTAGAGAAATTTACAGATTGAATTAATTTGGATGACATTTCACCATTCGGAGAGAATTCAGATTCCTTCTTATAAAAATACTTTTACGATTATTGTAAAAGCGTATCTTAGCAATAGAACAGAATTAAATTAAATTACAGAAACATAATTAAATTAGTAAAATGCGTGAAAATGATTACTGTCATCGCAATCTTATCTTATTTAGTGGTATTTCGCAAATTCTTATTGCGATTGATATTTCAATGAATATGTTTAATGAGTGTTGTAATAAACATTAATTGAATTTATGTTTATATTAATTTGATAAGAATGTTATCAATTGAAAATGAAATATCAGTTTATGTTCTTTTTGATATGTCAGTAAGCCGGTCTTAAAATATAATATATAAATACAGATTTTTGTCCTTTTTTAGTTTTATCTCTGAATCAGACATATTTCCAACTGACACATTTTTATTTATTTATTTATCTATTTTTTATTATTACTCTTATTTCAAATTTCGTAAAATTAGTAAACTTTTCATTTATTTTTTTTTAGCTGTATATGACACTTTAGATTTATAGCATTGCTTTGTGGTAAAATTCAGGTTTTAGTTTTTGGTACGAATGTGTGTTTGTGTGTCTCAAAATATATAAAAATCCGGTATTAATAGAAAGTTCTAATCAAGTATTTTAATTCTGTATTGTATCATATAGGGTATTACTTTAAAATTTTCTTTGAGATTGGAGAAGTAATTCGTATACAGACACACACAAAATAATGCAAATATATCAGTCTAGGGTAAAATTTTTCATTGGTAGGGTAGGTGCTCCAGTAATTGGCATGCTCCAGTAATTGACATTTATCCCGAAATAATTAATAAATAAGAAAAATAATAAAATCATATACTTTACATATAAGAATTTTAACATTTTATGTCAAACACTGGAGCATGGGGTAATATTAACTGGTAAAATGAATAACTAGTAGTGTCAAACACTGGAACATAGGGTGCCAATTAGTGATAAAATGAAAAACTGGCAGTGTCAATTACTGGAACATTGAGTGGGTGTCAAATAAAAATTCATAAACAAAAATAATAATTGTTATCATATGTATATATTTTAACATATACGTGGTTCTGGATGTCTTTCATACCATATGTACTCTAAAAATATTTTCTGATGACTAAAACATTAAGAACACCAGAGATTGCTCTTAAAGTGTCAATCACTGGTGCTTTTACCCTACGTACATTTTAACATTTTTAGACTGCACTAAACATAACAAAATAGTTGGCTAATAGTGGTTGTGTATAGAAAAATAAATAAATAACCATGGAAACCTGATCATGATACATCTTTATTATGGCTCCCTTTTGGCGACTTTTGAATTTTATCACTTAAAGGGTTAAATGATGAACTATAATAACTTTTCAAACAAACATTATAAAAATGAAAACTGCAAAGCAATTGTTTTTAGGATTAAAATAATTAAACACAAATATTTACTGAAACTATATAAATTATATCAAATATTGTCTATTTCATATAAATTTAATTGTGTAAAATTATTCATACAGAATTTTATTTATATTTAGTTGAAAAACTTTCAGTTCTATGAAAAACAGTTCAATTTGTTATTGAAAGTAAGATTGACATAATGATAAAAATTCGGATTATTTCAATGGCAAACATTTTATTGAGGATTTACTTTAGAAACCTCACTATAAGGAAAGCTGAAATTTACCTGTCAATATCTTAAGTGCAGGGGTCAACCAATCTATATTTTAGAGACCACTATTTTTGCACGATAAATTCTTTTTATTTAATTCAATAAATGAGATGATTTAATAACGCGAAGTTTATTATTAAATAATAGTGATATTCATGTATAAGTTGTTGGCAACCCTATTTAAACGATACTTCCGAGTATTACTAGGACTATGGTCCACTACTCAAAAATCCCTATTGCAAAAGCCCAACACAAAGTAGCTAATTAACCCCCCCCCCCCCAACCACTATTTTTTAATAGAATTCTTCCCCTAATGCTCTATAAAGATTTTCTGTGATTAGAAAAGTTGCATATTTTTACTCACAAGGAAACATTCAAAAGGTGCCGTCTTAAAAAAATATTGAAAAAAATATATGTGATTCTACTTTTCATAAAACACCAGACAAAAATATCGGCTGAAATGAATTACACCGACCACAAAAAAATTATCAAAATTAAGCATTTTTGGCGATTTAGCGCTGTTAGGCGACAAGCTCGCTAGCTCTGAGATTGCCGTGTACGAACAGAAACGTGTTTTGCTTCTCCGCCAGGTACTCAAAACCAATCGCCTAACAGTGGGAAATCGCCAAATATGCTTAATTTTGATAATTTTTTGTGGTCGCTGTAATTCATTTCAGTCGATATATTTTTCACTTTCTGGTGTTTTATGAAGAGTAGAATCACATATATTTTTTTCAATATTTTTTTTAAGACGACACCTTTTGAATGTTTCCTTGTCAGAAATGTGGTAATATTCGTAATAGTTGGCAGTAATGTCAAATTAATTTAAAAACACACCATGGAAGAAAAAGCCCATCACTGAAGGAATTAAATTTGATTATAAAGTAATTTAATTTTTAAATAAACTTGAGTACTCGTAATTACAAAACACTCTGTACCTAAATTTACGGAACTAGGGAGATAGTTTATGCCTGTTAATATGATATGTTTATCATAAAATTACAATGAAATACCAAATTTATCCTTTAAAACTAGCAATGTTTAGGAAGCCCAATAACATGCATCAACCAGTTTAAGGTACATCTGATAAATTAACGACTGATTTAACATGCACTGTTTACTGATTTGAACTGGCATAATTAACGGCTCTAGTTAGGTCTGATGCCCTTTCAAATTTAGAATTGAACTCATATGTCAAGATTTGATTTCTGTTTAGCAAACTATTTAACGATTATCACTAAAGCAAGTTTACCTAACTTCATGGAATTAAAATCTTGAAATGAAGATTGCATAATTTAGGCGCGGATTAATATGTGTAATAGCATAAAATGAATCTCCATCATTGTTATGTACAATTTCTTAAGCATTTATTACTCTAACTGATATTTTTCTTATTAAGAATGTTGTTCCTTTTTATTAGGCATTATTGAATGTTAATAATATTAATATTCAATAACACCTAATTAAAATATATATTAAATTATGTATATTTTTCATAATATACGTATATGCTAAACTATGCAACTATACAAATTATGCTAACTATATGCCTAATTTAGTATATTATGCTAAAAAATGTATTTATTGTTAATAACTGTTGATATTTTTACTTACCGCACATACATATGCAAGGAAAGTATTGTAGATATAACAAAAATTCGACTTTTAGATTTTGGTATAAGTATACGTTTTTGGGTTTTCTGAGGTCATTTTTGCTATTTTTATGATAGTGTGTGAATGTGTGTGAATGAACTCGATAACGTCTAAACACTTTGTTAGAATGAGCTGAAAGTTGGTACGTATGTTATGGGTCACCTTACTATGAACCGCATAGATTTTTAATGAATCTAGTATATCAGGTATACGAAGAAACATTCTGTATCATTATGGCCTATTGGCTCAAATTACTTAAAATGCAATAGCGTCTAAACGCGTTTATTTGATTGCGCTGAAAATTTATACACATATTATAGTCATTGTTGGAGGAATTGTACGAAATTTAGTTAATCGAGAGATAACTAAATAAGTATATATATATATATATATATATATTACAGGGACACAACGAAATAACCTTTATCTTTATACCTATGGAATGAAATTATTTGAAGTGTAATAGAGTTAAATGAAACAACATACTATTTGGGGAAAAATACTCAATCACCCTATTATAATTCTCTCTTTTGTTTACATAACGACTTCTCTTACTTTAATGTACAATACAGACGCTATTATCCGAGCCCCGATTATCCGAGTTCCGGGTTAACCGAGGTAGTCTCGAAAAGGCTACGTCCCGGAGGAAGCTTTGCTTTTGACATATAACGTAGATAACTTAAACAAATTTTACTATATGTCACTGTGTTTTATAATTTCTATATGCATGTATTGTATTACATTGTTAATTGACTACATTTAAATATGAAATATATGTATTATTATTTTTTTTTTTTCCATTGACTACATTTTCATCTATTTTAAACTTCGCTATATGTTTCCCCTCCGATTTACGACAGAGTCCGTGTTATCCGAAATTTCGATTATCCGAGGTACCCTCGGTTCCTTTTACTTTGGATAAGCGAGGCTCTACACTGCATTTAAATAACCGTTAACTACTTAATGTTCGGAAACTCGAGTGGAATCAATCCAGATTTATTTATTTTTTAATTAAAACTAAATCTTACAAACATCATTTTAGATAACATTTATGCAACACATTTGTGTCATAACGATGTAATATATTTTATTTTATCAACCATTTATGACCGTATTCACCATTAACTTCAACTCCCGGTTCAATGTAAAACCTTGAAAAGCGTCTAAAGGCAAGGTGTAGCTTTCCAATAAAATTCGGCATGCTGTTTCTGCCATCTAGTGTCAAAGATTTCATATAATCATTGATTGGTTATTATTACTTAAAAAATCGGAAAATAACAATGCCGCTAGATGGCAGAAACAACGCGTCCAAATTTGCTGAAATGTTGCACTTTGCCTTTATATACAGCCCCTTAAATAAGCCAGCGCATCACCGCCATTTTTTTGCGTCGAGGGAGGACAGCATTCCCGCTTGGCGCCATTATCGCTTTCTTAGTGATTTTAAGAAATCTTAATCTGAAGCTACAATCGGTGAAATAAAAGCAATAAGCAACATTAATGTTCTTAGGAACACATTTTTTTTTTTTTTTTTTTTCATGTTACAATATGAGGATGTCTTGTGGATGTATTCGAAATGAGATGTGTCATTAGGCCTGTTTCTGTTTCTTATACAAAATGTCGCCAATACTCAAATACCCAGTAATAAAAGGTCTTCTTAAATAGATTTATCAACATTAATAAAAATAATATGATTAAAATAACACATTTTTCTGTATTTTTACATTAACACATGTCAGAAGTACAAAGAAAAATATAAGTAATGATGTTTAATTCTTCTTAAATTAAGTTATGGAAATCTGAACATTTTATGTTCTTTTCTTGAGTTAATATAGAAGTTTACCGTTAAACAAACTCCCATATCGTACTTTACTTAGCTAAAATAATGAAATATAATAAAAGGTGTAACTCTAAAGTAACACAAGACGATAGAAGCAATGATTGCCGTTTATTTATTAATGGAACGCGCTGGGTATATGTGGCAACCCTAAGGCAACAAAATGCCTCATGCGCCAGATCGTATATATAGGAGCCTTACCTTTATACGCTTTTCAAGTTTTCGTGTTAAACCGGGAGTTGAAATTATTGGTGAATTTGTAATTAAATGTCTCCATTAACGGATAAATTGATAATTACACAAATTATAGGGTCAACGTGGTCACTTTTTTTTTTAATACCACTTTTTCTTCTTTTTTTTAATAGAAATATTTAGTAGTCCTTTGCAGTAGTCATCTTTGATTAAATAATACAGAGATTGCTCTATAAAATTAGTGATATTCAAAAATATAATTGTGCAAAATCCCTCATATTTCATATTCTGAATAAAGACAGACGTTACTGTTGATCTCTTGAATTAAAATGTATTGCTTTAGAAAAACAGTTATTTGCCTTTTCCCAAATTTTACCTTTATGCGGTGCACATTTTCTTTAAATATAGTTGATGGAAAAAATAATTATTAAATTGAAATAAAAATAATATATCAACGAATTTTATGCATAATAACTGAATATATTCTTAAACTGTGCAGACATTTCTAATGATTTAGTTATAAATTCTCTTTCCTTTTATACCTTTTCTTTATACCTTAATTTAAATTGAGTACATTCAGAACAGTTAATTTAATAATGTCCTTTTCATAATTAATATGACTAAAAGAAAAATTATTTGTTACACAAGTTTAAGACTAATTACTTTTGCATATTATTCGTTTTAATTAAAATACAACCTCCAAAAAAATATTAAATATTTAAAGTTACACTTACGCATATACTATTTTTCAAATACATTAACTTAATTTTTACTTTCTCTTACCCTTATGGTAGAGAAAGTATTATTTTAGGGTCAAATTTTCGAAAGTGAGTTTTTGTTATATTTACATGTTCTGAGGGTCCCCTGAATACGAAAATCATGTTTTTAGCGAATGGTCTGTGTGTGAGTGCGCGTGCGTGTGTCTGTCTGTCTGGCTGTGTGTGTGTGTGTGTCTGTCTGTGTGTCTGTTATCAGCATATCTCAAGAACAAATAGTAGCAGAAATTCCAAACTCGGTATTCTAGATGTGTATCATATAGGGATGCTACACTAAGCTTTTCGTTGAGATAAAACAAATAGTTGGTGTACAGGGACACTCAAAAGTATTCAAATACATTACGTCTATGGAGGAAATTGCAGGTAAGTAGAGTTTAACATCTATAGACTGCACTAAACCAAATAAAACGAATATATATTTTTTGTAATAGAAATAGTCAACAGGGAAAAAAAATGTGTATGTCGGGGCCTCGCCTCCCCCTCGAGGGGAGTAAATTTTTATGACGGGTATCTTTCAAAAGAGCTCGTCAATACCTTTAAAACGAATGGTTGAACCATCGATCTGCGATAATTTAAAATAAAGTTATCGATTTTTTCCTTTTTAACGAATTCCCCCCCCCCCTTTTTTTTTTAAAATGTAATATTGAGAACAAATTCAACTTCTTTTGGATATTTAGTGTTATACTACTGTTTGAATAACTTAAAAACGAATAATTCTAAGAGATCGAAATGTTGTATTTTGAAGTTAATGTAAGTTTGTTGCTGGAAAAGTTTAATCAAGATTGATAAGTTTCAATGTGTGAAAGTTGTCTGTATAATTTTAACTAAACTTTTAATTTTAATAACAGAATTAAATTCTATATTAATGAAACGGGGGTTGAGGGGGGCGGTAACCCCCCCCACACACAGAACTGATTATTATATAAAACTCTTCTTAAACCTAATTTGAATTGTTTAACATAGGTTTACATAACAATACTCGTTATCTTACCTCTTAATCTCGAACCTGTATTTATAGTATTAAATTTCAGGGTAAGAAAAAGTCGTGTGAGTAACATACCAGATTTTTCATCAATTTTAAAAGTTATTTAAATTCTAAATTTCCAAAGGTATCGTTACACAATTTAGGAATAAGACAGAAATAAACTATTACCAAATGTTATCAAATAGTATACATTTAAAGCAGCTGAATTGTGTGAGAATTTCTAGTAGCGAATAAATTAGTAATTATTTAGAAGCGTTTCATGCCGTGAATTGGTGGAATTTACAACTTGAATAATTTCAATAAAATTTCTAATTGAGTTTTGAAACTCTTTCACGGAAACTTGATTTGTTCTTATGAAAATATTTCACAACATTTTGTTTAAAGAAATGTTATATTACACAACATTAAACAAATTTAATTTCTACGAGTAACGAAAGAAAATGGGTTATCATCGTTAAAATTAATATTAAAATGTACAGTCGATTTCTGTTTAACGAACCATTCTTTTGTATTTTTTTACATTTTAAGAAGGTTCAACGGGATGCATATTTTGTCATAGTGTTATACAGTAATCCTTCCTCCTTCGTTATATTGGGCTTCATTATATCACTCATTCGGATAAAATTTTTATCCCCCGATTGGCGCGTTATAAACAACGGGCTGCACTATAAATATATATTATATAAATATATACATGTATACAGAGACACAGACATTATAAATTGTTATAATAACATTTATAGTTATTTAAATTGAGGATTGGTAATAAGAAAATTAATTAGAAAATGAAAACGGTATTTAATTTAACTATTGTGTATGCGTTGCATAGCGTACCACTTTCAATATCGGGCTCGGGCGGGCTCGGGCTCTGATCACATAAAATTTTTCGGGCTCGGGCGAGCTCAGTTCAAAAATGTTTCGGGCTCGGGCGGGCTCGGATTGCCAAAATAGAGCCCGAACTCACCTCTAATTACCCTCCCCCCCCCCACCCTCCCATTAAATCAATATTTTTTAGGAGCTTAGGTATTCAACACTTTTTAAAAAATAGTCAAATATTTTTTATTTCTTTTTTAAGTAGAATGTTTGTGTCGTAATATATGACCTTATACAAAATAGAATCTTCTACATTGCACATGACTTTCAATTCACAAAAACCTCGAAGTTCATACATATGCACCATATCTTCTGGTGCACTAGCTAGGGGCTTCTATTGTATTTCCTTATCCTTCTTTTGAAATACTACAAAAATTGATAATGCACCTCAATGAGTAAAATCTCGGGAACAAATTTTACTGTAATATTTTAAAGGTAATCGTATGAAAAATTCGAATTATCCAAAATAGAATTCGAATTATCCACGATTTATTAACATTATTTGAATGCAAAATTCAAGGGACCGTGTAAAATATTCGAATTATCCAAAATTTCGAATTAAACAAGTTCGAATTATTCAAGTTTCACTGTATATGCATAAAAAAGAGTATATTGGATTCGTGAAAAATTTTCCACCTTCGATTGTTGATCTGTTTGCATGTTTAGAGACTTGTTGAACACGATGTGTCCATTTTTAGAAAATATCTCAGGTAGAAATATTTTAGGGGCATCACAAAAATGTGCAGTCTGTAACAAAAGTGTCCGAACACTAGCAAAAATTCCTATGTAAAAAAAGTACACTTTATACGGTTTTGTTAAATAAATCCTTATCGAATCATGTTCTTACACTGACTAAGAACGGGATTCAACAAGGGTTTGTTTAACAAAACCGTATGAAGTGTACTTTTTTATATAGGAATTTTTGCTAGTGTTCGGACACTTTTATTACCGACTGTATAAACCCATCAAAAACCGGAGTTGAAAAATTTAACGAATCCAATATTGTCTTCCTACACACACATACACAGATACACACACATATATATATATATATATATATATATATATATATATATATATAGAGAGAGAGAGAGAGAGAGAGAGAGAGAGAGAGAGAGATAAATTAACAAATGAATGAAATTAAATAAACCCCCAAAATACACAGAGGTCTTCATCAGGAAGGCCCCTCCGTGTAGAGGTGAAAGAGGAGTTTCTGAAAGGATAGTAGCAATTAGCTAATAACTATCCTTAGTCCCCAACTTCTCACCAAACAGAAAACCACCATCAACTGAATATAAATCTGACATATATAATGTAAAAATTTTAAAAAAGTGCTTTTTGAGAATTTTTACATTATTATAGTTATTAGCTAATCGCTACTATCCTTTCAGAAAATTATCTTTCACGCCTATACGGAGGGGCCTCCCTGATGAAGATCTCTGTGTCTTTTGGGGTTTTATTTCATTTCATTCATTTGTTAAATTTTTCCTATATTTGAGTTTTGCATTTCCATTTGCAGCAATTTTGCGCATTGGTTTGTAATTCCCATGTTGGTTTTTCTAATCTTTAAACTTTTATTTTAATTTTATATCATATTCATATTCGTTTTAAAAGTTTCCTATATATATATATAGAAGTAAAAATCAATTATGAAGTTGTCAAACATACGAATATGTTCTTTTGCATTTAGAGATTTCGTTTAATACAACTATCCCGGTTAAAAATAACAGAAAATGCAAGAAGCAAACGGGGCGTCACAAAATGAATAAACCCAAATTGTATAAATCCCATCACAAAATGTATTAAATGTATAAATGTTATTTTCTGTAATTGTTAGCTGTTCGTGTATTAGCGTATATTTAGGAATTATATTTTGTTACTGAAATCTTAATGATGTAATTAATCCAAACGTCTAAATATTAATGCACGAAATACATTGAACTATTTTGTAGGTATGCGACATATTTGATTTTACCAAAATATCACAAATATGAAATAACTTCAACAGAGACCAAAACAATAAAATGTTGAAGAACTAATTTTGCTTTTCACCTGCCTAAGTCTAATAACCTTTATGTATAGTTTGTATTAATTATAATTACACCAATTCAAAATTAAAAATGAAGAAGAAGAAAAGGAAACTTTAATAAAACAGACTTACATACATACATATTATATTTTTAAATATTTAAACTTAAGTGTTTTTAATACGACATGTTGTACTATTTCTTTTAGTCAGCAATTTCGCCCTCGTTATCAATATTTATCTATCACCTTGAATTAACGTGCAAACATTTTTTTTTTTTTTTTTTTTTTAATCTAAATATCTGAAACTGAAAGTTTGTCGGATTTGCCCGGATTTTTAGTGCAGATTATAATTATTTTATCAAAAATTAGTACATTTATTCATCAGGAAAACATCTAGCTAACGCCGTATGTTTTAGTTTAATCGGATAATTGGTTCAAAAGGTATTAAATGAAAACCCATTTGTAACTTTAAAATTATTTAAAAGAAAAAAAATTGATGCCAAAAATAATAAATAAATCAGTAAAAAAATTCTTAATGCATTTCTTTTTATATCGAAGAGAAAATGAACGTGCAAGTATGTTTTTTTTAATATTTAAATTAAAATTGAGAAAAATCATGCTAAAGAAATTGAATAGCTTCAGCATAGAAGCCTTTTGCGAAATTTGAAATTTTTCACTGAAGTAGCTGAGACGTTTCTCGCCAAGATCTTTATTTACGCAATTGCGATAGCCATTTAATTTCATCGCCAAAAGGACTGCAAATATTTAACAGCCACCAAAAGGCTCCTATGCTAAATCTACATCAAAGAAATTTTAAGAAATGAATATAGTGACTGATGCTGGGGAATGAAACACAGTTACCGCATACCTTTATATGGAAGAATAGATTAAAATAAGTCCTGTCGTACTAAATGAAATTCTGTTCTGTGCAAAATTTCGTATCTATTACTTAATAAATAAAAATAGGCTTAGTGTTTTTATTAATCGATTTGAACATATTATACAAGTTCTGTCTTCTTGAAAATACAATTACACTATTTAAAATCCCAGTAACATTAAACTATCACCCAATGTAATCAAATAACATGCTTTCTCAACAGCTGAACAGCGATAGAATTTCTCGCGACGAATAAATTAGTAATTCATTTAGAACCATTTCTTGCCTTGAATTGGAGGGAATTAGAATATTTTCTGATGAAATTTCGATTAAAGGGTGCCACTTATCCCTGAGAGTTTGATTCGTTCTTGTGAAAATATTTGACGGTGTTGTCATTTAAATCAGAATAATTGTATCAGAACACGATAAATGAAATTCCACGTGTAACGGAAGAGAAAATAAGTTATTCCCGTTACAATTAATATTGAAACACACGGAGTTAATTTCTATCGCTGTAAGCTGTTCGTTTTCTTAGCATAGATCGAAATTTTCCGCCTATAATCCGCGTATTATACGTTTAAAAGTCTTTATTATTATTTCTTCCACGTTCAATAGAAAATAGTATTGGTTTTATAAAAAATTTCGACTTCCAGTTTCCGATGTATTTACACATTTTGAGATGTCTTTTTAGGAGAATTTAAAATGGTTAAGTGGCCGGCATTTGGAAACACGATGGCGGAGGCGGATCAAGCTGGTAAACAAATAAATCAAATGCATTTATGCATTTGGTATCATATTAGCAATACTCACTTCTAACACGATAATGTGATTGGGCATGCAATAAACAACGGGGGAGGCTTAACCTTTAGAGGCGGGCTCTTTTAAATCTCCACAGTGCCATTAGAGCCCCTCTCCAAAGGTTGAAAACGCTCAAAACCGTTGCATAGTGGTGAGCGGCCACCTTCTTTATTAGAATCTTAGAATGTGATAGGGCAATATTGAAGGGTCACATGGATTTCAGATGTTAAACACACACACACACACACACACACACACACACACACACACACACATATATATATATATATATATATATATATATATATATATGTATGTATTATTTTAATGTAATAAAGAAAATACTTTATTAAAAATTTTGGGAGGAATATTTAAATATTACTTTATAAAATGTTCATTAAAAATTTTGAAAAATTCAGCTGGTGGGACATGATTTTGGAGACCCTTCAGAAAAGTGGTGGACAGAATAATCATGAAAGCTTTATCTGAAGCAAAAAAAAAAAAAAAAAAAAAAAAAATCTGTTACTAGATAAATATAGCTCGTGGTTGTAAAAAAAAGAAAGAAAAAAAAGAGACTTCGTTCAAGCACCTAGCTACACTTATTTATCTATTATAAAAGATTTTTTTTTTTTTTTTTTTTTTTTTTTTTTTTTTTTTAATTTCAGATAAAATTATCATGAAATATCCTGTTCACCGCTTTTTCTGAAGTGACTCCGGAAACCAGGTCACACCGATTGAATTTCAAATTTTTTTTAGAAAAAAAACTTTATAAAATATTGTTTAATGTTGTTCATTCATATGCTTAAAATTTTGAATAAAAAAAGTTATTTATTATATTAAAAAATAAATAAATAAATAAAATAGCGAAAATATGCTTTTTTTCCAAATTCTTATGTACACGCTCTCATCTGGAACGGTAGGTAGGTAGGTAGGTAAGTTTGTTTGTGAATGTCACGCTAGAAAAAAGAGGGAAAATGAATTAGAAAATTAGAAAATAAATTAAAAATATCAGCCGTATCGTTACCAATAAGGTAACAAATGCAAGGGGCGATTTTTCTGAATCCAACGGATTAAACAACTTATCGATCAGACAATTAGATTTTTTAAAACTAACTGAAGTATTAAAATTAGGTGGCAATGGCAGAAGATTGTATGAAAACCGTTTGGAGAAAAAAGAAAACATCTGCTACTCATTAAATCACATGTTTTTGAAGTGGAATTAAAAATCGCAGTTTTCAATTTTTTTTTCAAATTTTCTCTCGCGAACGCAAAAATTAATATACAGCCTGTACAACACAAGACTAACTCGCAGTTCAAATTTCATCAATTTTGGTTAACAAACAAAAAAGTTACTTTTTTTTTTTTTTTTTTCAAAATAAATTTTATTCTAATTTTGAAAAGATTTATGTGATACGATATATTAAAAATTTGGGTTTTAAAAGTGTTTTTTTTTTTTTTTTTTAATAGCTTATTTTAACCTTCGAAATCAACGAGATATATAAAGTAGAGTGATAAATGGTAACCCTTGAGAAGGTCCAAGATGAGTCATGTGACATACTCTCCTTGCACCTGCGTATTTGATGGTTCCCTTGGTAACAGCTTATTTTCAGTAAATTTCTATGGCAACGGTTTGAAGATTGTTCTTCGCATAAGTCATAAACGCCAATGTTTTTGTTTACTTACGTAGTTTAATATTCTTTTGTTCTAAATCATTTTGATTTTGATTTTACTTCTCTTTTATATCGTGTAGTTCAACTTTAACCGACAAAATGCTTAAAAATATTTGAAAAATTATTATTTGTTGTTAAATTTAACTCTTTAAAAGTTTAAATTTTCTTTTATAAACACTTTTAAACTTTGTTGGGAAAGGATGAAAAAAAAGGCATTTTATGATTTATTAAAATGTGAAATATGTGTAAAATTATTTTAAAAACAATTTATTTCGGTAATAGGACTGTCATGTTACCTTATAATAATGATAATTTGTCGAATTGATATTTTAAATGCCAAAATAGCGATAAAGGGCCAAACACAGCAACCTATTCGAGCATGTCACGTGATTCATCTTGAACCACGGAAAGTTAATCCTTCATCCATTGAATCAGCACTCTAATTTATATATCTTGTTGTTCGAAATCCATATGTAATACCTTAATGTAACATTCTAATTTTTTTTTTTTTTTTTTTTTTTTTTTTTTATAATTTTTTGGTATGTACCTTATATTATTTTTTTATTATAAATTTTATTTACTTTTTATTTATTTTTAAGCATTTCTAATCCAGCAATAACAACTATCATCCAATTTAATTAAATAACATGAATTCACATCAGTTGTATTGTGATAGAATTTCTCGCAACAAATAATTTAGTAACTTATTCAGAGCAGTTCTATAGATTTAGTTGGATTTAAAGTTTAATTAGTTTCCAATAAAATTTTCATTTAAGAGTGGTACTTGTCTGCGAGAATTTGATTTGTTCTTATAAAAATATTTAACGGTATTGCCATGAAAATAAGAATCGTGTAACATAGCAGACTAGATTTATTTCCAAGTGTAACGGCAGAAGATGAATTATCACTGTTAAAAATTTATATCGAAGTGTAGAAAGTTAATCTCTTAGTATATATTTCTGGTAGGCATCTTTTATAACAGCTACATTTATTATATAATTATTCCAGATTTTACTGAACTTTAATATACACATTGTAACATATACAGGGTATTCCAATAGTTCATCCCCCCCCTCCGAATTCGAAAATGAGTCGAAATTGTGAAAAATGGCGAAACATATGTTTAATGAATTCGAGAGGGACCTCTTTTGGTGAAAAACGTTTGGGCCTAGGGGGGGGGGGGTAGGGGGGCTGCTAAAGAGGACAACTTTAAAATTTCAAATGGGAAGGTATATCTTGTGATGCATCCCTGGAAACGCCTCTTCAAACCAATTAATTTAATATTAATAGTTTCGCCCTACGATGATTATTAAAGGAGATACATTAGTTTTAAGACTTTTGAAATGTGGATTTTATACTTATGTATAACCTTTAATAATCATTGCAGGACCTGTTTAAATCAAATTCATTGTCTTGAAGAGACGTTTCCTCGTATGTATCAAAAGACATACTTTCCTGTTTGAAATTTTAAAGTTGCCCTCCCTAGCGGTACTCCTACCACCCACTTGCCCGGGCACAAACTTTTTTGGCCAAAGTATGTCTAGTCATACATCCCTGGAAACGTCTCTTCAGAGCAATGAATTTGATATAAATAGTTTTGTCGTGCAATGATTATTAAAGGAGATACATAAGTATAAAATCTATATTTCAAAATTCTACAAATTAATGTATCTCCTTTAATAATCATCGTAGGGCGAAACTATTTATATCAAATTCATTATTTTGTACAGACGTTTCCAGGGATGTATCACAAGACGTACATTCCCATTTAAAATTTTAAAGTTACTCTCCCTAACAGCCAGACCCTCCTAGAAACAATCTTTTTTCACCAAATACAAAATATTCATAATATTGTTTCACCATCTAGAAATATGTAAACTAGAAATTCTCGATCATTTCGTCGATTCAGTTTATTGGCGTACTTTCTGCACATAGCTCGGAAATCTATATTTTTAGTTAAGGGATTTAGAAAATGGCCACTTATTCATTCTAGAGGAAGGCGGTATATATTTTTTTCCCCAGAGCTCAAAAATATTCAAACACATTAAAGGCTATAACTGAAAATTGCTGAAATTGCATTTTGCATTTTATTAAGCGTTTTTAATACTTTCCAACAATTTTAAGAGTGATTGTAAATTCAATTAGTCCACCTCTCTGTCTTTCTGTCTGTCAGTGAGTCCATTGTGTGATCAAATAGACAAAGTATATTTAAGTTTAATGAAGGAAAGAGAACGTACATTTGGAAACTGTTAATAATTTATGTAAACCGAATGATTTTTCATTCTTGTTTATGTATAATTACACTATCCTAATGCATCAAAGATAAATTACCACCCAATGTAATAAAATAACAAGCATTGACATTAGTTGAATTGCATTAAATTTCTCGCATACTAATTTGGAATCGTTCGTTGCCTTGAATTGAAAAGATTTAAAGTTGGAAAAGTTTCCGATAAAATTTTTAACTGAAAGTGGCATTGAACTGCGAAAATTTGATTTCTTCCAATGAAAATATTTAACGGCGTAGTCAATATAACGAAACAAACTAAATTAAATTTCAAGTGTAACAGAAGAAAATAAATTATCACGATTAAAACTAATATTGAAAAGCACGAAGTTAATTTCTGTAAGTGCTACTTTCTTAGTGTATATTTAGTAAATTAATCTTGTCACTAATAACTTACTAGTATGTTTTAACGAGACAATATTATACATTATTGCCTTTATTGTCAGTGAAAAGTCTGAACTATCTTTATTGCTATGTAATTTATTAATTACTTTTATTTTTTTTCCCTACTACAGTAGGTAATGAAAAATATTGCAATCGGTTAGCAATTTCGATATCGAGTTTTCATCTGATGCGTTTGCGTGTGTGTCGGGTGGGGGGAGGGGGCTATTTTGACTATCATATCTCCAAAACGAAAAAAGACAAAATAAAGAAACTTTAATTAAGATAGGTGTAGCGAATGAGCTTGTAAAATAGGAAAAACATAAGCGGAACACGGGAAGCTTGAAGAGGTAAGTCCATATCACAAAAACGGCTCTAATGACTTTCTAAAAAAAATTTTTTTTTAACTCGGTGGGGCGCGTGGGGAGAGGGGACTAGGGGACAAAAAAAACTGGTGCGACATTTTTCCCAATCAGAATTTTTTTTTTCTCTTTTTTTCACATAATAAAAATTAATGTAATTTTGAGAATTCCTTAATTATATAGTGATTCATTTTAAAATAGTCACCAGTGAAGCGGGCGTAGAGCCTGCTAGTGTTAAAATAAATTGTAATAATTTTCCATAAAAATGCTTCATAAACGAAAATAAAACGCTTAATATTAAATCTTTCCAAGCATTATGCACATGCAATTAGAGAATAAAAACGACTTTCGCATGAAAGGTGATATGTTTTTAAAACTTTATATCCGTAATTAAATTAATTCGATTTTCAACAGCTATCGACTTTCAGTAATGCAATCGAATATCCTGTATTTGTATCACTTAGATTAGGACAGCATCTTTAGTATATATATTGACACACTAACAACTGATTCAGTAATCTTTGTTGCTTTGAAATTAAAGTAATATATGGCTTTATTTATTTCCAATGACATTAACATTCATGATATAATATATTCACGAAAATTCGATTCCTTCCCGAGAAAATGTGTTACAATTATCGTGAAAATAGATGTACACAGTAGAATAGGATTAAATTAAATTCTAGGAATAAATTTAACAATGGAAAATGTGTAATATTGTGGTTTAGATTAATATTGCAATACACGAAATCAAACACTGGTATTGTATATTGCACAATCCCACATGATTTGAAATCCCACACATAACATACAATAAGCTTAATGAAAACGTTGCTGTGTATTATTATTTGTATCTGTTTAGAGAGATTAACAGCTTAGCAACATTTGTATTTGTGCATAATACATTTTTTATTGTTATTTTGAAAGTGCGAAGACGCGCCTAACTTATTTGTCCTCTGTCAATAGAAGGTGTCAAAAATGAAATATATATGTAAATTAAACACCGCATATAATTACATTTCATTTAACAATACGCAAAATGTATAAATATTTAAGTGTATGTCGACTGTGAGTAAACAGTATTATTTAGTTTGCAAATATTTTATATGTAAACGAAATAGAGTTGTTAAGTTGGAAATGATTTTAATTCTTGAAATTAACTAGAAAAAACATATTTTGAAGTTGTTTACGTCTAAAATTGCATTTCAATAAATTTATAACTATCGTTAAAATTTTGTGATGATTTGATTTTAAATTAAATAAATTAATTTAATACTTATAACTAATTTTGAAGATATATATATATATTCCTTTAATTATTATTATTATTTTTTTTTTAATGTAAATACTACATAGCTCTAGTGCGAAAAGAAAAATGTCTTATAGTGGCAAACAAAATCAAATCCCATTTTCTTGGTGAATAAAAACTATTCACTCAAAAATTATAAACTGCCAAAATACTCAACAACTGTCTCAGGTCGAATTAAATAAATACGATTCTTCTTTGAGGGTAAAAGAAAGGCGCACGATTACAGATATTGAAAAGTATTCTATAAAGGAAAATGTTTGATTTAATATATGGACAATAAAAGTAGAATTTTGCGCCATGCTAGCTTATATCTATCTATCTATCTATCTATCTATTCCTATTTTGATACCGAGAGTTAAGAAAAGACCAAGGAAAAGATCACTGTGTCTGAGAGATGAAATTGTGAAGTTTGGAAGAGCAGAATGGAGAAGAATTGCAGAAAACAGGGCAGATTGGAATCCCAGAGGAAAGGCTGTCATCCTGCAGTGGATTGATAAAGGATGGAAATAATGATGATGATGGTGATATATAATGAATATTTTTTAAACTAATTTATAAATTTATTAAATCATTGTTATTTTGTTTTAGTTGTTTTAGTAAGTTACAGCAATTGTGTTAATTCCTTTGTTTATGAATGATTCAACTGATCTTCGTCGTTCGCCAAAACTTCTACACTCTTAAAGTGAATTGAATGCTTATCGCCATGCGATTTACAGATATTATTATTTGCATAGCTCCGATTTTGTAACTCCATATGTCATATTTTCTTTATTTTTAATTCCAAACCTTTATTATTATTATTATTATTATTATTATTATTATTGCAAGATACGTTACTCTGTGGCATTAGCTTAAAACAACTTGCTTTACATTAAAACTTTACTTTGCTTTCAGCTCAATGCAGATATGGAGTATCCCTGGAAAGATAGATTTTTTTTTTTATTTTTTTTTTTCAGTTTGAACGTCCTCTTTTCTTTTCTTTTCTTTTCTTTTCTTTTCTTTTTTTCTTTTAATTGCAAGATAGGTTACTTTGTAGTATTAGCTTAAAAACAACTTTCTTTAGATTAAAACTTTACTTTGTTTTCAGCTCAATGCAGATATGGTGAACCCTAGAAAGATAAATATTTTTTCAATTTGAGTGTCTTTTTTTTTTCTTTCTTTTTCTGTTCCCTATATTTAAGATTTGCATTCGTCTTTTTGTTCTAATATTGTTAATGCTTGATTGTTAAATCTTGATTATATTCTTTATAAGCTCCTTTTTGTCAATATATAATGTATATATAACCAAACTTGACGTTGAACAGAAATATACGAGAAATATTTACACAACGTTGAAAATACCAATGTAAAAAAGAGTGATTGGTGAGCAGTTTTAAGTTTTAAAAATGCTCGCACACTTGGAATCTTGGAAACCTCTAGACGGCCCCTATCTTACCTGGTCTAGGCCAAGTTTAACGGGTTTAATACCATACAAAGGGGCGAAAAACGCCAGATCACTACATGGCGACCAACTACTCTATGAGCTATTTGAGCATCGCATAGAAATGAGCTATGTCCGGAGGAACTAGTATAAGACTTCTAACTATAGACTTCTATCATGTAGATAGGACTTTGTAATTAGAATTTCGCTTTTCAGAGTTTTTTTTTTTTTTTTTGGACACGGTACTTGACCTGCACAACCGCACTTCCAAGAATGCGCAACAGGAGCGCACAGAAAAAATGCTCGCACACTTATTGCAGTTATGCCAACATTTCCGATTTTTTCGGAGCATTGTTACTACCCACACTTTTTAGACACCCTTCATTTAAGTATAATTTTCTTCTTACATAACCGTAACTACATATTTCTTGTGTTTGCGTCTCTACACATCATTTCTGCCATATTTAAGCTGTTTGCATCAGTGAGTTCTACCAAACCACAAAACTTTTCCCATGGTTTTAGAATTATCCTCATCCTATATATCTTACCATTCATATAACAAGCTATACATACAAAAACGTAATTTTAAGTAAAACCTTACAGTGTGCATATTATACTTGTAATACATGAAAATATATACAGTATGTAATGTATGTAATGCACAGAACAACACTTAATTATCATTGTCTGAAGTAAAAACCATTCTATTTCTATCAAAAATACATTTCATATGACTCTTCCTTCTTTCGTAAATAAAGTTTTGCGCAATTTTTGATAGCAACGATTTTTTTTTTTTTTTTCATTTTTTCAAAATGTTTCTTGTGTGGTTCTGACAACTCATTCATATTTCGAAAAGATATGTATTATTTATTATCCAAGTAGCATTTAGTTCTGTACACAAGTTGCACAATACTTTATTAAGCAATAGGATACTATAAATATTTATACAGTTCGTAAACATGAAGCACGTATAATCATCATCATCTACAAAAGACAGAAAACATTACTAAAGCAGAAAGTAATTATCTGAATGCTGGAGTTTTCTGTCTACTATTCTTTTATTTCACCCCAGACATCTTCGACATAAAAACGCATTGATGTGCAGTTGATGGTGTTAATTTCTCATGATGATGATATTTACAAGAATCTTGTAAAATTTTTAAGCTGCTCGCATAGTGGAACACGTTATATTTAAAATAGATGAAAACACTTACAATACATTGAATGCATACATTACTTTTATGGATGGATGAAATATAATACACTCTACGTCAGAAACGCCAAAGAAAAATTATTGAGGTGCATACAGCTGTTTCGGTAGCCTAAAGCGTACCGTCATCAGTGCAAAAAAATAATTCTGAATAAGGAGAAGTACTCGTATATATAGGAGAGGGACCGGATTTAGTTCAACCAATAGGATTACGGAAGAGGTGGGGAGTGTGGCCAATAGGAATTAAGGAATGTGTAGCTGTGTAAACAGTAGAAAAATTAAGGAAATGTGGACTGAATGTAAAATTTCCAACAATCAGACAAATAGGGAACAGCGAAATCACAATTTACAAGGTTTTTAAAATTTTTATAAATATGAAAAGCTTCAAAGAAATCGAGTTCATGAATGGATTTAGGTCTGCAAATTATTTTAGCTGAATTAAATTTAAAATTATGATTTTCCTCCCAGCAATGTTTAGAAATAGCCGATTTATTGGTTTCTTGTTTGCGGACGTAATTCATATGTTCTTTTAGACGAAATTTAAGACTGCGTTTAGTTTGGCCAATATATGATAAACCACACTGACAGGATATACTATAAATGCCCCAAGAATTATGCATATCAATAGGATCTTTTAACTGAGAAAAGGTGAGTTTATTGGAAGGCGAAAATATTATTTTAAAATCATATTGTTTGAGAATTTTAGCTATGGTTTGACTGGTTTTAGAAAAATAGGGTAAAACAATACTGATATTAGAAGTGACTGATTTAGTTGACGAAATACGAGGGAGTTGTAATTTTTGGATAGCTTTGTCTATAATGGAAGGGTCATAACCTCTGTCAATTGCGATGGCTTTCAGGTATTTAATTTCAGATTTAAATAAAATAGGATTTGAACAAATATTAAGGGCACGGTTTACAAAAGTATAGAAAGCAGCCATTTTTTGGTTAGGTGGGTGACATGAACGCGCATGGGGAGGAAGGGAGACTGCAAAATTTTTACGATAGACAGTGGTTGAAAATCCATTTACAGTGCGAGAGACGAGGGTGTCAAGAAATGGAAGGGAGCCATTATTTTCTATTTCATATGTAAACTGGATATTACTGTCAATTGAATTTAAGGTTTCTAAGACATGGTCAATATTGTGAAGAGATGTATCAATAAGCGTGAAGGTGTCGTCAACATAACGGGTCCAAAAAGGAAAAGATATTTTCTTAAAAAGCTTGCTTTCGAAATAGTGCATGTAAATGTCTGCGAGAATTGGGGAGAGAGGGGAACCCATGGCTAAACCTTCAGACTGACGATAGAATTTATTTTGGAAAGAAAAAGTGGTTTGTGATAAACAAATGCGGGTAAGAGAAATTAATTCTTGTATTTCAAAAGAGGTGAAATGAAACTCTTTTAATCTATTTTCGAGACAACAGAGGGCGCCACTTATTGGAACATTAGTGAAAAGAGATTTTACATCAAAAGAAACCATAGTGAGATTAGTGTGAGGGCAATTTTGAATATTTTTTTGCAAAATTTATGGAATTCTTAACAGTATAACTATTAGCAGCAAGAAGTGGAGCAAAAATTGTGGTGAGAAATTTAGCTAGATTATAGGAAGCAGTACCGATATTAGAGACTATTGGACGAAATGGAATATTGGGTTTGTGAACTTTTGGTAAAGCATAAAATCTGGCACAATTAGCAATAGAAGGGATAAGATGGGATTTAGTCGAGTTCAATAATAAGGGGCAAGATTTTATAGCAGATTTAATTTTATTTAATTCTTGGGGAGAGGGGTCACGGGGCAGAGGAATGTATGGACCATCATTAATTAGTTCGGTAACACTTTCGATGTATTGTTTTTTATCCAATATAACAATCTGACCACCTTTATCAGCTTTAGTAATGATGATATTTTCATTAGATTTTAATTCCTTCAAGGCGTTTTTTTCTGCAGGGCTGAGATTTGATTTAAAATTTTTAGAGTTGAAATTGGCATTATTAAGGATTAAATGACGAAGATTTTCTTTCTGTTGGTCAGTCAGTCGAGAATTTTTGAAAGCTTTTTCAACCGGTGCAATTAACTGAGGAAAAGAAGGAGGTTTAGAAATGGCAAAATTTGAATTGAGTTTGAGAACAGAATATTGACTATTGGAAATATCAGTACTGGAAAGATTAACGATTGCATTTTTATTGACAACAGGTAAGTCGTTCGAATGAATAGCACTCTGTGAATTACGAAGCCGGGTGAATTTATCATGTAATTTAATTGAGTGTTTACGAGAACGGTTGTCACAATGAATCCAGGAATTGTGATCAATCAACATAAAATTAGGACATTCAAAAGCTAACTTTAAGTGGAGAAACAATAAATCTTTTTCAATTTTGGCGATGTTGGTACGAGTTTCCTTAATAACTGCACGGAGAATATTAAAATGAGACCTGAGTACTGCTTTGTTTACAAAACTGGAACCAGAAATATTGCATTTCAGTTGAATGAATTTAGGGATAATTCGGTGTCTCTTGCATTGTAAAAGAAATTTCAGACGGTTGAGGGCACGAAACTTTTTAGTACGTAGACGGTAGAAACGATTAACTAATTTGCACATTTTGAAAACAAGAAAATGGCTCAAAATATTACTGACCTAATCTCCCCCTCATATGAGGCTTCTCAGACCAGGTTGCTCAGTAACAATATGAGCAGAAGACCAATAACACAACAAAGCCCGTATAAGCTTAACAAATAATAGCAGGAGACTTGGCGTTGGAATATTAAAACAGGAATAAACTACTACGTCAGAAACGCCAAAGAAAAATTATTGAGGTGCATACAGCTGTTTCGGTAGCCTAAAGCGTACCGTCATCAGTGCAAAAAAATAATTCTGAATAAGGAGAAGTACTCGTATATATAGGAGAGGGACCGGATTTAGTTCAACCAATAGGATTACGGAAGAGGTGGGGAGTGTGGCCAATAGGAATTAAGGAATGTGTAGCTGTGTAAACAGTAGAAAAATTAAGGAAATGTGGACTGAATGTAAAATTTCCAACAATCAGACAAATAGGGAACAGCGAAATCACAATTTACAAGGTTTTTAAAATTTTTATAAATATGAAAAGCTTCAAAGAAATCGAGTTCATGAATGGATTTAGGTCTGCAAATTATTTTAGCTGAATTAAATTTAAAATTATGATTTTCCTCCCAGCAATGTTTAGAAATAGCCGATTTATTGGTTTCTTGTTTGCGGACGTAATTCATATGTTCTTTTAGACGAAATTTAAGACTGCGTTTAGTTTGGCCAATATATGATAAACCACACTGACAGGATATACTATAAATGCCCCAAGAATTATGCATATCAATAGGATCTTTTAACTGAGAAAAGGTGAGTTTATTGGTTGAATTTATTCCGTAATCCTATTGGTTGAACTAAATCCGGTCCCTCTCCTATATATACGAGTACTTCTCCTTATTCAGAATTATTTTTTTGCACTGATGACGGTACGCTTTAGGCTACCGAAACAGCTGTATGCACCTCAATAATTTTTCTTTGGCGTTTCTGACGTAGTAGTTTATTCCTGTTTTAATATTCCAACGCCAAGTCTCCTGCTATTATTTGTTAAGCTTATACGGGCTTTGTTGTGTTATTGGTCTTCTGCTCATATTGTTACTGAGCAACCTGGTCTGAGAAGCCTCATATGAGGGGGAGATTAGGTCAGTAATATTTTGAGCCATTTTCTTGTTTTCAAAATGTGCAAATTAGTTAATCGTTTCTACCGTCTACGTACTAAAAAGTTTCGTGCCCTCAACCGTCTGAAATTTCTTTTACAATGCAAGAGACACCGCATTATCCCTAAATTCATTCAACTGAAATGCAATATTTCTGGTTCCAGTTTTGTAAACAAAGCAGTACTCAGGTCTCATTTTAATATTCTCCGTGCAGTTATTAAGGAAACTCGTACCAACATCGCCAAAATTGAAAAAGATTTATTGTTTCTCCACTTAAAGTTAGCTTTTGAATGTCCTAATTTTATGTTGATTGATCACAATTCCTGGATTCATTGTGACAACCGTTCTCGTAAACACTCAATTAAATTACATGATAAATTCACCCGGCTTCGTAATTCACAGAGTGCTATTCATTCGAACGACTTACCTGTTGTCAATAAAAATGCAATCGTTAATCTTTCCAGTACTGATATTTCCAATAGTCAATATTCTGTTCTCAAACTCAATTCAAATTTTGCCATTTCTAAACCTCCTTCTTTTCCTCAGTTAATTGCACCGGTTGAAAAAGCTTTCAAAAATTCTCGACTGACTGACCAACAGAAAGAAAATCTTCGTCATTTAATCCTTAATAATGCCAATTTCAACTCTAAAAATTTTAAATCAAATCTCAGCCCTGCAGAAAAAAACGCCTTGAAGGAATTAAAATCTAATGAAAATATCATCATTACTAAAGCTGATAAAGGTGGTCAGATTGTTATATTGGATAAAAAACAATACATCGAAAGTGTTACCGAACTAATTAATGATGGTCCATACATTCCTCTGCCCCGTGACCCCTCTCCCCAAGAATTAAATAAAATTAAATCTGCTATAAAATCTTGCCCCTTATTATTGAACTCGACTAAATCCCATCTTATCCCTTCTATTGCTAATTGTGCCAGATTTTATGCTTTACCAAAAGTTCACAAACCCAATATTCCATTTCGTCCAATAGTCTCTAATATCGGTACTGCTTCCTATAATCTAGCTAAATTTCTCACCACAATTTTTGCTCCACTTCTTGCTGCTAATAGTTATACTGTTAAGAATTCCATAAATTTTGCAAAAAATATTCAAAATTGCCCTCACACTAATCTCACTATGGTTTCTTTTGATGTAAAATCTCTTTTCACTAATGTTCCAATAAGTGGCGCCCTCTGTTGTCTCGAAAATAGATTAAAAGAGTTTCATTTCACCTCTTTTGAAATACAAGAATTAATTTCTCTTACCCGCATTTGTTTATCACAAACCACTTTTTCTTTCCAAAATAAATTCTATCGTCAGTCTGAAGGTTTAGCCATGGGTTCCCCTCTCTCCCCAATTCTCGCAGACATTTACATGCACTATTTCGAAAGCAAGCTTTTTAAGAAAATATCTTTTCCTTTTTGGACCCGTTATGTTGACGACACCTTCACGCTTATTGATACATCTCTTCACAATATTGACCATGTCTTAGAAACCTTAAATTCAATTGACAGTAATATCCAGTTTACATATGAAATAGAAAATAATGGCTCCCTTCCATTTCTTGACACCCTCGTCTCTCGCACTGTAAATGGATTTTCAACCACTGTCTATCGTAAAAATTTTGCAGTCTCCCTTCCTCCCCATGCGCGTTCATGTCACCCACCTAACCAAAAAATGGCTGCTTTCTATACTTTTGTAAACCGTGCCCTTAATATTTGTTCAAATCCTATTTTATTTAAATCTGAAATTAAATACCTGAAAGCCATCGCAATTGACAGAGGTTATGACCCTTCCATTATAGACAAAGCTATCCAAAAATTACAACTCCCTCGTATTTCGTCTACTAAATCAGTCACTTCTAATATCAGTATTGTTTTACCCTATTTTTCTAAAACCAGTCAAACCATAGCTAAAATTCTCAAACAATATGATTTTAAAATAATATTTTCGCCTTCCAATAAACTCACCTTTTCTCAGTTAAAAGATCCTATTGATATGCATAATTCTTGGGGCATTTATAGTATATCCTGTCAGTGTGGTTTATCATATATTGGCCAAACTAAACGCAGTCTTAAATTTCGTCTAAAAGAACATATGAATTACGTCCGCAAACAAGAAACCAATAAATCGGCTATTTCTAAACATTGCTGGGAGGAAAATCATAATTTTAAATTTAATTCAGCTAAAATAATTTGCAGACCTAAATCCATTCATGAACTCGATTTCTTTGAAGCTTTTCATATTTATAAAAATTTTAAAAACCTTGTAAATTGTGATTTCGCTGTTCCCTATTTGTCTGATTGTTGGAAATTTTACATTCAGTCCACATTTCCTTAATTTTTCTACTGTTTACACAGCTACACATTCCTTAATTCCTATTGGCCACACTCCCCACCTCTTCCGTAATCCTATTGGTTGAACTAAATCCGGTCCCTCTCCTATATATACGAGTACTTCTCCTTATTCAGAATTATTTTTTTGCACTGATGACGGTACGCTTTAGGCTACCGAAACAGCTGTATGCACCTCAATAATTTTTCTTTGGCGTTTCTGACGTAGTAGTTTATTCCTGTTTTAATATTCCAACGCCAAGTCTCCTGCTATTATAATACACTCTGTTTTTCTTGTAAAAATACATTAAATATCGCTTTTTTCTCTTTAGTAACTAAAATTATAGATGAAAACTCTTCTGCTTTATAAACACCACTTTTTCAGAATTGTTATTTTCTTCTTATACACATGAAGAATTTTAGTCTTTAAATAAAACATATTTTTCTTTAGATATAATGTTATTTAAAAAGCGGGAGGGTTGACAGTTATGTATTCTAGAATTTTTCATAGCAACGATTTTTTTTTTTTTAATAAAAATTTCATTACTCTGTTGCCAAAACATATTTATATGTTTCGTAAATATCTGTTTTATTGTTAACTCAAGTCATATTTAGTTCAGCACACAACTTCAACAATGTCTTATTAAGCAAACGAATGCTTCAAAGATTTATATTGCTCGTAATAATAAAGCACACACAATAATCAGCATCCTCTGATTACAGAAAGGATAACTAACTCAGAAAGTAATTATCTCGAGGTTGGAGTTCGCTTTGTCCCTTCCATTTTTTCTTATTTTCTCTAAATCCGGCCTGTCCAACCCAAAAATATTAGCGAGCTGCATTGTGTATGTATATATATAATATTAATAACTCATTATTACAATTATCAAACAGCAGGAATGAAGACTTGAATTAACCAACAAACAATTACAGTGGTGGACATAATTATAAGACACCTATCTAATTTGAAAAATAGTGAAAGAAAAGATTCAGAGCTTAAAAACGTTTTATCAAATAAGTCAAAAACATAAATTTATTCTGTTACCACACGTAATTGTTTTACAGAAATGATATTTTTATAGAGTTTAATAAAACAAATTAAAAATACCATGGACAAAATTATAAGACACCCTAACATTTTAATTAAAACACCTGCATTTTTTCGAAAATAATGTGCAATATGCAAATTTTCTGCACGCTGTTATGACGTCAGCAGTTAACTAAAGCAGACGATAACCGACTTCACGCATTTACAAACATGCCACGAGGAACAGAATTAAAAGAAAGTGAAATTCGGGAAATTTGGTGATTAAATGGAACTGGTGATTCAATTAATAATATTTCAAAAGTTATTAAACACTTTAGATGTGAAATTAGAAATGTTTTGAAAAGAGGAATTAATGGATCGGTAATTAAAAGATCTGGACGTACTCCTTGCTTGTCCTCGAGAGACAGACGCCATGTGCTTTCGCTCGCTACACAGATTAAGATGACCACTACAGGCATTAAAAATGCTTCGAAACTGAATTGTTCAAGAACCATTCGCAAGGTGTTGCATAATGCTTCCTATGTGAAATATAAAAAATTGAAGAAAAACACACCGCTTTTAAGCCGGCACAAAATGGAGCGTCTAAACTTCGCTAAACAAACTATTGCCTGTACCTCCAAATGGTACTCTGTGTTATTTTCTGATGGAAAAAAGTTTAACCTGGATGGTCCTGACGGGTTTCAATATTATTGGAATGATTTACGGAAGTATCCTCAAGCACTAATGAGCCGGCAAATGGGTGGAGGCTCAGTAATGGTTTGGGCTGGTTTTACGGCTCAAGGGAAAACGGATATTGTTTTTGTGCATTCAAGAATGAATTCTGAAAAGTATAAGAATCTCCTTAAAGATCAACTAGCCATATACGGTGAACTTCTTTGTGGCGAAAACTACACTTTCCAGCACGATAACGCGCCGATTCATGCATCACACGAAACAAAAAAGTGGATTTCAGTGCAAAGTATCAATGTTCTCCCGTGGCCTTCCCGCTCCCCAGACATATATCCCATCGAAAACTTGTGGGGGATCTTAGCTCGTGCGGTTTACCGAAATGGGAGGCAGTTTATATGTGTCGAAGACCTAAAGAATGTTATAAAAATGTGCTTGGGAAGAACTGTCTTGCGATATTTTGTTAGAATTGATAGATTCGATGCCGAATCGCATCTTTCATGTTATAAAAAACAATGGCGGCTCCACCAAAAATTGAATAACCAAGTTAGAGGATTTTCTTTTAGACCATTAGTGTCTGCTAATTATGTTGACCACTGTATTTGGAAAAAACGGTTGGTGTCTTATAATTTTGCCTATTATGTTTCTAAGTTTTTTCATTAAATTGTATGAAAATATCATTATTAATAATTAAATATGATAACAGAATAAATTTATTTTTTTGACGTATTTGATAAATTATTTTTAAGCTCTGAATCTTTTCTTTCACTATTTGTCAAATTAGATAGGTGTCTTTTAATTATGTTCACCACTCTAAACGTGGAAGGGAAGCTTGCACAAAGCAAATAATATTGAAAAAGTTAATACAGACATAGAGGGTAATTTTAAGATTAGAGGGTTAATAAAAAACCTGGACAGAGCAACCCAGTATCATCACATATTATATAAGAACTGAAAACTATGTGTAACATGGATAAAATTCAAATAAGTAAAACAGAAATAACATAACAAATGAAGATTAATCCAAAGTAATTAAGAAAACGGGAGAATTATTTTGAATATATATTTTATTTATTTATTTATTTATTTATTTATTATTATTATTAATTAATTAATTAATTTTATTTTATTTTATTTTTTGAGAGGAGGGGGGGGGGTGTTCATAAATTAACAAGAGAACAGTCAAAAATTTATGACTAAACATTAATGGTCTGAAAATATTTTATCAACAATAACTAGTAAGAACTTTTTCTATAGCAACCATAACTAGTATTTTTACTTCAAAGAGTCAGAACGAATTTATTAATTTTTAGTGTGTTAATCAAAAACGACAAATTATAAGTTTCATGAGTTTTGTCGCAGACCGCAGAAAAAGACATGACCAGCCACATGCGGCCCGAAGACCTTGTGTTGGCCTTTATAAACTTGTGCGTGTCTTTATAAATAAATAATTATGTCGTATTTATTGGTTATTGCTGTGAAATAAGTATTTTTTTCTTTAAATTTCTTGTTGATATCTAATGAAAACCTGCAAAAAATATCATGTTGCCTACCTAGTTGAAAATGAACACATATACTTGAAATACATGAAAACATTTAGGTAGAACACATACAATAAATGTAACAATACTTTTATCATTGTCTAAAGTTAAAAGCATTGTGTTTCCAGCAAAAACACGTTTAATATTCTCCTTTCCTTTTTCATAAATAAGTGTTCTAGAATTTTTGATTTTTCCATAAACAAAACTGTTACTAAAACATATTTATATATTTCGTAAATATTTGTTTTATTGATTGCTCCAACGATATATAGTTCATCTCACAACTACTACAATGTCTTATTAAGGAAAATTGTGCTTGAAAGATTTATATAGTTCGTAATGATAAAGCACGCGTAATCATCATCCACTGAACGCAGAGAACATTACTAAAGCAGAATGCAATTATCTGGATGTTGGAGACTCTCTTCGTTTCTTCTTTTTCTTTTTATTTCTTCCCAATCATCTTTGAAACAAAAACGTGATGATGTGTTATCCTATCTTCTTGAGAAATGGATCATTAGGTCGTATTTATTGGATATTAGTGGATACGAAGTATTTTTTTTTCTTTTCTCTTTCAACACAAAAAAGGAATGAAAAGTTTGAACTGCTAATATAGTGTTATAGATAAAAGTAAAGCTTATTTCCGTACCTTTTCAGGTCTTCGATATCTTTGATATCAAATATAGATCTTGATCTACTAATAGATAGTTGGGAATGTTCCATAGTATCAAATGATAGTTTGATTATTTGAATATATACACACATATTTCTTCATTGTTGTTTGCAAATAAGATGACATGAAATATTTTCTAAATTTCTGCATAAATAAAAGGTTTTTAAAAACACGCTTTTAATAACAGTGTATTAAAATTTCCTTTTAACCATTTCATGAACGAGGTGATTATGCTCATTTGATATAGGTAATAAACAGAAATTGCATGAATGTTAGAAGAAAAGAAATAAAGAATTTTTTCCAGCAAAGATTAGTAAAAAAAAAAAAAATCCGGCATGAGCCTTTGCAGTTGGAAATAAAAACTAGGTGATATGTACCGCCATGAGGAAAACAACCTTATAGGCATGTAACTCTAAAATAATTTTATTTATTTACTAAGATTTGTATGTTCCTAAGGGGTTTTTCACAAAAAAGAATTTTTGGAACATGGTTGAAATAATTGGATCTTCAAATTAAATATGGGGGGCATGTGAAAATCTCCTTATAAAATTTCAACTCTAGAAAATACCTCAAATCTAGCTCGTTTGCCGACAATTCACTTAATTTTTACTCTATTCCAATTCACTTTTGACAAAAGTTGCCCAATATATCTAGCTTTCAACCTATGTAAGAAAAACTTTTCTATCTTTCACTTGCGCAGTAAAATAATATTTACTAATATAAAATATAAATGCTTATATCTCAGCGAATATTATACGTGTGAATTCTATGTTGCAGAATAATATTTCTCTAATGTTTTGTCAATTTTTCTGCAATTTTTTAAAAATTTTATAGGAACCAGTTCTAGCTATGCAAAAATTTTTCAAATAATAATAATAATAATAATAATATAAAAAAAAGTATATATATATATATATATATGCCTAAATAATTGTGCAATTTCCGCAAGAAAACATATAAATATTATTCGTAAAACAACGTGTTAAACTTACAAGTCATTTATAGCTCTTTATGATACAGGGTAATCCAAAGTATTTGTGCTATTCTTCAATCTGTGGTTGGTCCCCTAATTGCACACTGAACTGAATCGATAGTGGAAAATGTGATTTTTTGAATGTTCTTTGCATGTCTGAAGTTCCGGGTCATTTTGTCCAGTATTTTTTAGAAAATCGAGAAAATATAAAATAAAAAAAATTCTCATAATTTAATCACCCACTGTATATACATATGTACAGGGTGTTTAAGAAAGGACTTCCCAAATTCAAAATGACATAACTGCGAAATAGTGAAAGACAGAAAGGTGACAAGTGGTATGTTGGACAGACGGGTCTGGGACTTTCTATATAAAAAAAAAAATTAAGAATTACTTTCTCGTCTGCACCTTTAAAAAAAAAAAAAAAAATGAATGATTCGCTTTGTCATTGATGGACTTTGTCCTATTCAATGATATTCCAGTACAACAAAAACGTGTTGCTCCAAGGAATACGACATGCTGTTCTTCAATTTTTTTTTTTTAATAACTAATTCGATACAACTCCCTTACACGTTACAACAATGAAACAAACTAACGAATGAACTTTCTGTACTTCTGAGTACTATTTAAAGCTTCATATGCTTGTGGTGCCACCTATAAACCAATCTCGGAACTATTTCTGCAAACCTGTGTATAACAAATTCCAGATCTGCCAATCCTACATAACATTTGTTTCACCTTTTTACATTTCATTGTTTCGCAGTTATGTCATTTTTAAATGGGGAGGGTTTTTTAAACACCCAGTATCTTCTACTTGTTTTGATTAAAAAAATTCGTAAATATATTTGTTCTCATTAAACTTTGAACCAAATTTCATCCATATTCCTATTATCTGAATAAAACTCAAATGGGATGGATGGTTGGGTTTTACGTCGCACTAGTGCTGCGCAGATGGGCAATTGGCGACGGTCTGAGACACATCCCTAGAGGTTGTCCGGAGACATGCCATCACAATTTTGACCTCCACGGAAGGGATGGCTCTCCCGCTTTGGTGACCCCCAGAAGTATAATTTTTTATGGGAACATAGAGGACATTGAGGCCACGACAGATTTAACGTGTACACGACGGTCTTTGGCCGGCTCGAATACCGAACCCGCAATCTTCCAATTATGAGGCCGGCGCTCTACCGACTGGGCTACTGCTGCCCAAAACTCAAATGGGCATTATTCATTTAAAAATGTAGTTTTATCAATCTGGTAGATAGCACTTTTTTTCTAGGCGATCTCTTATAAGGATCTTGATAATCTCCTTTACTAGTTTTACAATGAGATAAATATATTGAGATTTTTCCTGAATTATCTTTGAACAGATGGCATTACAACGTTGCAATTTTCATTATTTTTCTGGCGTTATATTCTTTAACCACGTTTCTTGCGACCATGGTAACCTCTGCGCAAGTGCTGACTCAACGAGTCAAGAGTTAAAATGGGGTGATAACCATAGCCGTTGGGAGAAAATAAGTAATAATTGAACATTGAATGACAGGATGGTCCTCTCTTTCTCTCTCTCTCTGTTTACATATATATATAATTACGGTTAATATCGGAAAAGGGGGGAAAATATAATAATAATAAGTTTTTTGAAGTGAAAACTTCTTTAGGCGCGTTGAGCGCTTTTTGGGTGAACAAAAATCATGGAAGTCGCGTCATCGTCACCGAACGCTTTCCATGAGCTATTGAAGTAATAACTTCTTTAGGCGCGTTGAGCACTTTTTGGGTGAACAAAAATCATGGAACTCGCGTCAACGTCACCGAACGCTTTCCATGAGCTATATGTATACTGTGTATATATGTACATAGATATACCTCCGTGCATTATTAGTATACATTATGTAGATACAAAGAGTATATCTCTCTTCATATATATCCATATGTGTAGCGCACGGCGCGGCATACCTCTCATATATATATATATATATATATAATGTATACTAATACGAGTAGTATACTGGCTACTGGCATCTGTCTCTTTCTAGTTCTATACTCTATGTATGTATGTACTTTTTCCACAGTATATACATAGTTCACAAAGTACAAGCACGTGTTTTTATGCAGACTGTTATATTTTTCTTTTTGCTTTCAATATAAATTTTCAAATAAACAAATAAAAAAAAAGGAAAATTATTTTAGTCATATTACAATATTAACACTTCTTTACAAACCAAAAATAATTAAAAAAAAATCCCTTTTTGGCAAGCTTAAAGGCAAAGGTAGATTCCTTTACGTTAATGTTACAATTGTAAAGAAATTTTACATATGCATTAATACCTAGCCAATGGCTTTGTTCCCACACATTGCATTATTTACGTCGCTATTCTGTTTTCAAGAAATTTAATTTTTAACTACAAAAGGGTTTTATTCATTCTACTTAAAATTTTAGGCTAAATTTATTGGTTTGTAAATGTTTCAATTTTTTTTTAAATTCAAGCTCATAATCATTCAACAAATAAAAGCCTTAGAGATATACAATCCCAGCAATGGTGAATTCCGGAGGGGGCTATTGGGCTACACCCCCCTCCTCCCCCCCCCAAGCTTAATCAAAATTATATTTTTTATTTAAAATCCATATGTTGTTCAATATCTTTCTTTTAAAAGAAAAAGTAATAGAAACGTGAAAATGCACTTGTGATCTTACTAGTTCTGGTAAGCCTGGCGTTGCTATGGTCAAGTCAAATACAGATAAGTGGTAACGGTTTTGGATAGTTATTTCATTGTAATTTTTATTGAATTATTGAAAGTTTTGTGTTGTGTTTTTGTGATTCTTATTGTGTGATAAGTAAAAATTGTAAAGTAAAACTGTTTTGGTTCACATAAACTGGAACATTAACATTAACATTAGTTAACATTTGGCCATTTGGCACCGCTGAATTTCAATGTTAATTATTATGAATTTAGTAAATTGTATGATTTGGCGAGATTTTGGTGACAAAACGTGCGACTTAGCAATGAAATTTGTGATTTGGCGGCAAAAGTTGATAGTTGACGACGAAATTTTTGACTTGGCGACAAAATTTGGCGAGCTTGGAGATGGAGAAAGGCGTTATTATATTTTCTTTCCACGCTAAAACCTCATATCTCTTCACAGACCAATATATTGTTTCGACAAGATAAAAAGTCAAAGGAAGCTGTAACGTATTACTCTCAATCGTAAATTTTAAATTCTTGCCTAAACTGACATTCTAAACTATTCACCACAAACGATATTTGTATTAAGATTGACGTATTATTTTAATTTTATATTTTTAAATGATTAATTAAAGCGTTTAACAAGGTTTTTAATTAACACACTTCTATTAACTTGATAAAGATGCAACTATTAATGTATGTAACGGAATTTTGCAATTCAATTTTCGGCAACTTCTTGTCGTCCAAAGGACCTGAAATTTTGCACACAACTTCATAATCAATGACAATACTAGATATACAAGTGTTTCCAGGCATTTTTCCCATCAGGGGCAGGTTTCAGGTGCAAACAGAAAATCTATACTTATACAAAACTATCGTATGTGACACAGGATTTGGATGTATTTGTATAATGTCGAGTGGCAACAATTAATTTTTTTTAATAAAGATTTAAAAGTATGTAATAGTTTTCTAAAACCCTTATTAGTTCATTTTTCAATAAAAGAGTGTTCTTTATTTTTTTTTTTTAAATGGTATAATTTTATTTATCAAAATAAGGGAATTCGAGTAATGAAATACTTTAATTTAAATTTAAATTTTCATGAAAACAAACTTCAACGGAAAATTCATTAAAATCGCCCCTAGTTCATTTGTTAAAGGGATACCTAAATGTCCCCAAATTTATTACCTTTTCTATCATGTCAGTTTAATTCGTTTAGCATCGATTTACAAGATTTTTTTTTTTTTTTTTTTTTTTAACGATGACATTTATCTTTTACATTATAGTATCTATGTCATAAAGCTAAGTCTAAATCTGCTTAGCCCTAAGATATGTTGATTTTATTTACTTATTTTTTTAATAACTTTTATTTTATTTGTTTAAAATCACGGATAAAATTTTATTTCATTTTTCTCAGTACATTGTTATAAATGTGACGTCATATTTTCTGTTCAATTAAACTTTTTTTTTTTTTTTAATCACATTATTATATTGTTTAAAAACATGATTAAAATTTTATTATATTTTCAGTGATCTTTTTTATTATCATTTGCACGTGACATAAGCATCAGATTATAATTTTTTCTAATGAAAGCCATAGAAAATGTCGGCTTCATCACAAGAAAAATCACTTTTAAACTTGTAACTTTTAAGCAATTGAAGTTATTGAAAAAGTTTAAATCCAAAAGTTGTTCTTTAGGGTAAGGCGGTAATTCGCCTGATTTTAAGTATTTTCCTATTTTCAATATTAAAGAAATTATGGGCAAATGAAAATTTCCACCCCCCACCATTTCCACCCCCTTTGAGCAGGATACCCCATCTACGAACTCGACCGAGATTTTTACTGTCCTGACAACATATCCCGAGCTGGTTAAATTAAAAAAAAATTTACTCCAGTTATCGTGTTCACAACTTAACATGGGAAAAAGCGTTATACATATATATATATATATATATATATATACCTATATATATATATATATATATATATATAAACTTTTAAACGGAGGGTGGTTTTGGGTTCTAGGGGTTATGATCGGTGAAGATATGAAGAAATTTTCCAAAAGTCGTGTCATGAGAACCATTGCAATAGGTAGATCTCCTATAAGGAATCTACCTAATAATAATCAAATAGCTCCACGATACAATTAACAAGGTACTTAGTTTTCACTTCTATCGGCAGTCCCCAATGACTGCCCTGTTTTTTTTTTTTTAAAGAGAGAATTTAAAATTAGAGTAAATATTTACACCTTCGCTCAGAAGTACAGACATCTATTCCTGAGAATCTTGCTTGACAACAAATAATTATTGGAAATTTAGTGCCTTATAAATATGAATTCTAAGAGAAGAGAGTTTTACGCTACGAATTTTTAAGGCACAAGGTATACTCATGAATTTTAATTTTCTTTCTTTTTTCTTTCTTTCTCTTTATTTTATTTTATATATATGTGGATTTCTTAAAACTACTTATTCCTTGTATCAATTTTGGTTTGTGTTATTGTTTAATCTAATTTCCTTTTTTTAATTTGTTTTGTTGCAAGATAGAGACTTGAGCTGTATATTGTCTTGAATTAGCTAAACAGTTTTCCGAAATCCTGCACTCTGCTGATGAAACGCATGTTTCCTGATGAGTGAACATTTCTATTTTTCAGCATTTAAAATTCCAAATTTTCAATTCATAAATTATCTTTTTTTTTTTTCTTTTATCGGATCTTTTTTGTAATTTTATCCTTTTTTCTCTTCTATAAAATGTTGACTGTTTCTATTACTTTAATGTTTTTTCAAACTATTATCTCATCGTTAGGCTTATGTGTTGTGTTTGTGTCATTTCTCTTCTGCATAAGTACTTTAACTTGTTTTTAATAATCATTGGAACTGAAATTAAATTATCACCGTGACAATAATTTTATTCGAAATAAATCTCATTTTAAATTTAATTATATGTTGGTATTTTCATCTATCTTTTGTTTGCTGAATGTTACAAAGGTATTAAATTATTCAATATACATATATACATATATATTTGGTACATCCGAAAGAAAACAGTAATAAAAACAATAAAAGCAGAAATTATATTAGAAAAGTTCTAATATGTGTCCCATTTTATTTATTTTTTATTACTTTACAAAGAATAATGCTGTAAAAATTATTTAAACATTGTATTTTCCTCTTTTATAAACATTTCGCAAAAGCTAAAAAAAAAAAAAAAAAAATCTCATAAAATTGTCGCATTTCCATCACCGAAATTAATGTGAACTCTTCGTTGCCATGACAACAGTTTTCCTGAAAATTTGCTGTTTAATTTGTTGTTTAAGGAACGCTACTTAAACTTTTGATGTAAGAAATTGAAAGTTCAAGAGACGGAATTTAATTTCCTTAAATAAAATAAATATACTTTCTAAAATATACTGACAAAATACTGAGGACATTAAGGAAAGAAAGAACTTTACGGGAAAGAAGTCATTACTGTTTGTGATATAAGTTATATTCGTTTCCTTTTCTTCGATTACTTTTTCTCAATCGATCAGAAATAAACTTGAAGTAAATACTCTTTATGCGTGGACGGTTCATAGTAAAAGTGGTGTAATTTCACATTTTCTCCAAAGTCTTATGTACTTACTTTCATTCACTACGGTGTGTTTGTGAATTTCAACCTAATAAAAAAGGCGCCTCCATTTTAATGTAAATACAAGCTTTTTCATTCATCTCTACGTGGCACAGGTGATTAGAGCGCCCTGTTAGTAACCCGGTGGTCCAGCGTTCGATTCCCCAAAGGTCCGGAGTGTTAAATTTTGCACAGAATTAGTAGAAAAGATGTCAATTGATAAAAGAAAATTTATCGTTGACTACACGATAAATATTCATAGTAAAAAATAGTAGAGAAAATTTTTTCTGAAAAATCGGCGCTTGGCTGTAAAATCGCCTGTAAAGTCGTCGTGTCTGATACGCGCGCTTAACCTAGTTCCTCCGGATACAGCTCATTTCTATGGGATGCTCAAGTAGTTTATAGAGTAGTTGGTCGCCATGCTGTGATTTGGCGTAGCCTAAAAAATTTTTAAAGAGTTTTTTTAAGGAGCCTTTTCCCCCAAATTCTTTTGTACTTACTGTCATTTACTACGGTATGTTTGTGAATCTCAAGCTAATAAAAAATGCGCCTTCATTTTAAGATAAATATAAGCTTTTACGTTTGTCTCTCCGTGGCTCTGGTGGTTAGAGCGCCATATTAGTAACACGGTAGTCGAGCGTTCGATACCCCGGAGTGTTATTTTTTGCAGATAATTAGTACAAAAGAAGTCAATTGATAAAAGAAAATTTTTCGTTGACTACACAGTATCCTAAGAATTTTTGAAGAGTTTTTTGAAGAAGCCTTTTTCTTACCTTACATCTCCTTCTAGAAGCAAAAAAGAGTTATTTGTGGACTACAAGCTCCCTCTATTGGGCGGAATAGTCACTAAAATGTCAATGAAATAATTAACACTACAAAATAAAAATGATTAGGAAAAACACATAAACATTAACCAAATCAGTAAAATATTAAGTTATAATATAAAAGAAATAATAAACTAAAATAATAATAAAAAGGTGCCTCAAACGAATAATTAAATTGCAGATATTGGCCCATAATCAGAAAATGAAATAACAAAAATTATAAGCAATCGTGTGGTGCAGCCATCTATTGTGAATTTTAAGATATAATTTCTCTTTTCTTAACACAGTTCAAAATTCTTTAATTTTGGTTAATAAACAAAAAAGTTACAATTTTTTTGCAAATTAAATTTTATTCTAACTTCGAAAAGATTTATGTGATACGCTATATTAAGAATTTGGGTTTTAAAAGTTTTTTTAGACAGATTATTTAAAAATGTATATTTTTACTTAATTGTATCATATTAAGTCACATCTTTCATTATAAAAGTGAAGAAATCCAATAGTTGCATTAAAATCCCATACATGAAATTACTTGTCTTTTTTTTTTTTTTTTTCTTTTCTTCCAGAAAACTAAAACGTTAAAATATTCATAATAAAAATAGTAGAGAAAAATTTTCCGAAAAATCGGCGCTTGGTTCTAAAATCGCCTGTAAAGTCGTCGTGTCTGATACGCGCGCTTAACCTAGTTCCTCTGGACACAGCTCATTTCTATGGGATGCTCAAGTAGTTTATAGAGTAGTTGGTCGCCATGCTGTGATTTGGCGTTATTCGCCCCTTTGGATGGTGTTAAACTCGGTCTAGTCCACAGATTATCATACAGATAGGACAGTGAAGCTAAAACGCGAACCGGAAATATAGTAGCTCCACTAGTGTCAACAGAGGGGAACTACATGTGTTAAGTCTACATGAATAACATCTGTGATCGAAAATTGTTTTTCTATTTCGCGAGTAGTTAGTAACAGGTTAGTATGGGAAGTTTTCCTTTTCTTCACTTTCTATTGTTTTTGAATTCACAAAATTATCCTTAAAACATTCACAGCTATTCTTCTAAGAAATAAAAATTATTTTTTATAATGTTTAAAAATATGCTTTGTAAAACATATTCATATTCAAGTACAAATTAAAATTACAAACTGTAATTCTGAAATAGCAGTATGGTATGAAATCTTAAATATTTAACATTGCTTGGTGTAAATAATACAAAATGCTTTAAAATGAAAAAAAATATTTCTGGTTTATGTATATTTTCGAAATTTATTTGCTTAATATTTAGTACTTGCTTCTTAAAATAAATTACTTTCGACAATCAAATTCGTAAACAATAACAAAGTCCAAACGTAAACATCAATAAATGGTTAGTTGGTTGGATGTTGGGTTTAACGTTGCACTAATATTACGATATGAATATAGATACAATAAAAATAAGACGAGCGATTGCGTAAGCTGGAGAGCTCGAGAAACTTACAGCCGTTGACAATAGGGTCGTTGCAGTCAAATTCCGGTTACCGAAGAATATACGGGAGTGTCCTATCTGTATAATAATCTGTGGTCTAGTCTAGATAGGTATAGGAACCGTCACAGGTTTCTAAAATTCCAAGGGTAGTCCGAAGATATGTCATTACAGTTTTGATCCTCTGTGCAGGGGATCATATTTAAGGGAATATATACATATTGTTTTAGAAAAAAGACAAATGGGAAATTTTAATTATATTTTACTTTATTTTATCGCCGGAATAAGGAATTGATCAACTGGCAACAGAAGGATGCGTATGGGATTATTGTTACCTTCTCCGGGCCGGCCAGGTGGTTCGGTCGGTAGGACGCTGCCTTCCGAATCTAATGGTCCCAGGTTTGAATCCTGGTGCGGGCATGGATGTTTGTGTTGTCTTATGTCTTCAAAATATTGTGTACTTGTATAATAAAAACTTGTAAACCCTTGTGGTGTGGATTTTTCGAGATATAAGCGGCCTTAGAGGAAAGCAATAAATCTCAGTACTCATCAAACCAAACCAAACCTTCTCCGTAATTTCCCAGAAAGTAGAGACTCGTAAACTTCCGCTATAAACAGCATCCTGCAATTAAGGTGGTATCAAACGAAAGAACAAATATTCTAAAATATAAGCTATTGCCGCTCAAAAGCTACCAAACCACTTTATCGGAATATAGTAGGGTTGTTTTTAAGCATAAACGGAATCCAGAAAAGTAAACAACGGACCCTATATTTGGCGATAATCCACCTCAAGGATGTTTAAAAGGGAAAAGGATAGAGAGTACTCTGTAATCGCGATTCTCTGATTGGAGGACTTTATTCTATAAACTACCGTATGCGATTTTATTTTAATAGTCGAAAGTGCGTGATTAAAGAATATACGTGAGGCAAAACTATCAAACGGTAGTATTTCACCCGTTTCCTTCATGAAAAATCTGTTTATGCGTTACTATAAGCTAGCCTTTCATACAGAACTTCGTCTGATAGCGGCTTTAAACTAAACGAGCGTATTGAACTAAGTTTGTACGTGAAAGATTCATGAAATGCACTCAAGGAATTTAAAAAACATAGTGTTAGTTCAAAGTGACCGTAAGGTGCATTTTTAATAGGGAAATGGAAAATTTTCCCATTTTGACTTGATATTATTCTCTCTACAGTTTTTTTTTATAAAAGAAAATATAAGTGCATGGGAAATTTTTAAAATGCAGTACAATTCTCAAATAAATAATAATAATAAAAAAAAAACATCTTTTGTTGTGAAACTTTTTTTTTTCGTTAAAGAGAAGAAGCATACTATTGTGTACTTAAGGAAAGAAAAATCAATTTTTGAATACGCTAAAATAATTACAAAAATTTATTAAAACTGCCAAATTTTCTCATCTAGTTGAACTTCATGATTAAGATCATGGTTAAGGAATTCATCTTATAAGAAGTTTTATTTAAATATTAAACAAAAATTACATTTTATAATTTTTTACTTCCATTATTACCGACTACCGTAGGGCAATGGAAGTGTTGTGTTCGGTCCAAAGATTCGATATCTAGTTTTAACCTGATTTATACGTTCTAAGGCCTCCTGAATCCAAAAAAGTAGTTTTTGACACTTGGTCAGTGCGGCTGTGGGCGCATGTATGTGTGTGTGTGCATGCATGTATGTATGCGGGAAATCATCTGGCTATCATATCTCCGAAACTAATAAAGATAGAACTACGAAACTTAAGAATTGAGACAGGTCTGGTGTACCGATGAATTTTCCAAATTTTGATGAAGATTTTAAAAACCGGAAATGTCCGTATCTCGAAAACAGCTTTAACGATTCTCTTTAAAGTTGCTACATAAACACTCTATTAGATGTCCTTTCGAATGATATAGTTGGTTAGTCCAGGAAAATTGATAGATGTCCTGTATAAATAGCTCAATTTCAGATCTCGTAAGCGCGTTCCTTTAAAAACGGCTGTAGGAATTTTTTTTTTTTTCAAACTTGCCATATTAACTCCTTTTTTATATATCCTTTTGTATGTAGTTATTGTTTTCCGGTCAATAATTGTGTATGCCAAGTTTTGGTGAAAGTTGGTATCTCAAAAACGGCTCTAACAATTTTCTTGAAAACTGTTCCATAAATCCATTTTAGATATCCTTTGCCATATATTACTTGGTTATTACAGAAAAATTAACAGTCATCCTGATTAGGTAGGTCAGTTTTAGATCTCGGAAATTTTTGTTTCAAAAAATAACTCTATCATTTATATATTTATTTTTTTCATTCTCCATGTAAACTCTGTTTTATATGTCTTTATGTGTGTATCAAGTTTCTATTACCGGAAAATTTTTAAGTGTCTATTTTGTTAGATCAATTTCATATGTCTTCTGATCACAATCACATTATCTCCAAATAATGTATTTGATACGTGTAATAGTGCGTAATGGAAGTCGTGTGGTTGTTTCACACCAGAATTTTTCAGACAATTCACTAGAATAGTATAAACAATTAAAACATGCACTTAAATCCTTTAAGTGTATGTTTTTTGTGTGTTTTTTTTTATTACTCTAAAAAAATCTTCATTTAGTGATTAACCATAAACACTTAAAAAATCACCGAAAATCAGTGAAATATTTCTAAATGGACGTAAATAATAAGAATATACACTTTGTAATTAATGACATTTAAATGCTGAAATAATGCTGAATGATAAATGCTTCGGGTCGAAATAATTAGTTGTATCTCTTCATCAATCAAAAAACATAGGACTAATGCATTCTAAAAATAAAAACGCTCAAAAGTAATAGTAAAAAAAAAAAAAAAAAAAAAAAAAACTAAATGTTGTAAGATATATATATATATTATACAGTCGTACCTCGTTAACATGAACACGCTTAATGTGAATTACTTTTAATACGAACTGTTTAGATAATCCCTGTCAAAATGAAGATTAGTAAGTGATAGTATGAACTACTGATAACATGAACAATATTTTATTCCTATTTAAGATTCACGTTAACGAGGTTCCACTGTATATATATATATATATATATATATTTAATTTCTCTCTCAGTTTTAGAGCTTTTATTTTAATCAATATTCCACGCCATATTTTTAAATTTTGTTTTCTCTTTTCTTAATTTGCCATTTACATCTGCTTTTGCGCAGCTACTTTCACTGAACCAGTTTTAACAGTTACAGTTTTACCTAATGAAGGACTTTGTATACTAAATTCGACATGAAACAACTGTTGAGTTTTTGTGCATTTCAAGGTGTTTTATTGTAAAATTATTATATTTCGCAATTCAACACTAATATTAAGGTATTTTTTACTACAAGTAAACAATAAATTTGCAATTAAAAAGGTAATGGATAATATATTGAAATGCTTTTGATTCATTTTTCATTTCATCTCGCTATATTAATTTGTTCATTTATCAATATATCGTATGTAACCTAAAAAAATAATATCATATTTTCTGTTTATGCAAGATTATATACTTCTGTTCATGAATAGAACGAAAACAACATATTTAAATTTCATATTCAAATTTCTAATATTTAAATTTTGCTGAAAATCCTCCTTGTAAACTAACGCAGTATTAGTGCATATTAAGTTTATTTATTTTTATCCTACAATGAAACGAAACATGAATCAATTTTGGAATAACTAAATTAAATTTGTTTTATTTCAAAAGAACTGTAAAATTATATTACAATATATATACTTGTGTTTTGGATTTATTTAAATCATATTTGTTTTGCCATTATAAAAGCATATAATACATTGCTAACATTGAATAAATTGATTTTTAACATTTCATATTGAGTAACTATTAAAATCGATTGTTGACACATACATGCCATAAAATTTTTGTCAACATGTTTGAGAAATTAATCTAGAATTTCGTTGTCAAGGAGACGTTTTAATAAAAATAATTATTTTATCTTTATCTGATGTCAGAAAATAGAGGTAAAGAATATTACTATATTATTATTATTAACACTGATCGAATAAGTTAATTCCAATTAATTTGAAGGTAATGTAATTATTTAAATTATTTTAAGTATAATGTCTCAAAATTGGTATTCCTTAAAAAAAAAAAAAAATAGTTTTGTGATTATTTTAAATACATTATTACTTTCCGAACACTATAGTGAGGAAAGTATTGTAATCATGTCAAAAATCCGAATTTGAGATTTTGATGTTTCTATACGTTTCGAGGTCCCCTGAGTCCGTTTTCACTATTTTTGCGATGACGTATGTGTGTATGTATGCGTGTATGTATGTGTGTGTATGTCTGTGAGTGAACACGATAGCATCTAAACACTTTATTCGAATAAGCTGAAAGTTGGTACGTATATTGTAAGTCGCCATAGTACGAACCCTATTGATTTTGGTGAATCTAGCACTTATAGTTATTTTACAGGGACACCAGGAAAAATTCTTTAACATCATGGCCTATAGGGCCAAATTTTTAAAAGTGTCATAGCATCTAAACGCTTTATTAATCTGAGCAAAAAAAATTGTACACATGTTATAGGTCACAGTTACACGAATTGTATAGATTTTCGTGAATTTAGCACTTACAGTTTTTTTTACAGGGACACAAAGAAAAATTCTCTATCATTATGGCCTATGGGGCCAAATTTTTAAAAGTGTGATAGCGTCTAAACGCCTTATTCAATTGAGCCGAAAATTTACATGAATATTATAAAACACTGTTGCACTAACTGTAAGCATTTTGGTGAATCTAGCATTTATAGGTTTTTACAGGGACTCAACGAGAAATTCCTTATCATTATGATCTATCGGCTCAAATTTCAGTAGCGTTAAATAAAACATCGTGTAATATATGCAGAAAAATACTCAAACACTCCATTATGGTTTTCTCTCTTTTGTTTGTTTAACAACTCCTCTTTCTTTACTTTATCTACAAAACTGTTAATTACTCAATGTTCGAAAAGTCGAGTGGAGTCACTTCAGATTTTTGTTTTTCTTATAATGTCCCATTTAGTTTCAGTTGCTTGGATTTAGTAAAACACACTAAAACTTACCAATATATACTGAGAAAAAAAGTATACCCCTTTCATCTAGAACGAATAAGTGGCCCGGTACTAAATCCCTACACTAGAAATATAGATTTCCGAGCTATGCGTATAAGGCACACCAATAAGCTGAATAGACGAAATGATCGAGAATTTCTAGACAATACATTTCTAGATGGTGAAACAATATTCTGAATATTCTGAATCTTTTGTATTGCGAGAAATTCTCGCCTGATTTCTAGAATTGGGTTATAAACCAAGATTATAGTTGCTAAAACCCGCTTCTTGTATTCACATTTATTTGCAGAGATATTTAAATAAGTTTGATCTCGATAATATAGGCAAACGCTCTAGAGTTCTAATAGGGGTTTCTAGAGCTCGATTTCAAAATGAACTAGAATTTATAAGGATGACATAGAACTATTTTTACTAGAGCCACTATCTAGATTCTAGATGTCAGTTACAGAATTTTTTCTCAGTGTATAAATATATATACATATATTGTTCAATAAATATTTGAGTTTATTATAAGGAAAATATAATTACATATTGAAAAATAAAATTTAAATTTTGTTCTCAAAATTATAATTACGTCGATCTTCCTAATTACGTGGATGTTGACACATCCGTGTCATTATATGTTTCTCAATATGTTTGAGAAACTAATCCATTAAATCGACGAATTTTTGTCGCCAAGCATTTAATTCATTTATTAAAGTATTTTTACTTAAATTGATAAAATGTCGGGGAGTAAAGTTCCATTTAGAAGAAAAATTACCAATTCGAGATATTAATTGCAGATTCTTCGGTTTATTAAAATTTATTTAAATAATATGAGACAAATGTAATTGTAAGGGAAAATAAAATGTATATTTATTTACAAACTACATTTATTTTCATGTATATTTCTCAGCTTTACTAAAGTTTTAGTTACTCAGATTTACTAAAGAACATTAAAACTCAATTATTCAATTATTATTATTATTATTATTATTTCGATCAATTAATATTAATATATTATCGAGACATTTAAAAAAAATAAATAAATAACAAAACATTTTCAATAATGATTATTAAACATTTTTGTTCGTAAAATTACAATTTGCTTGACATCCTTAAATATGTCGATGTCGACACATCCGTGCCAGTACATGTTTATTAATATTTTTGATGAACTAATCCATTAAATAGACGAATAATCGTCGTCAGGAAATTAATTATTTTATTAAAGTACTTTAATTTAAACTGATATCACGTCAGAGAGTAGTAATAAGTGACAAATGTAGTTGTAAGAAGAAAAAAATAATTATATACTATTTACTTACAATCCATATTTATTTTCATATAGCAAACTAGTTACGTTACTCGATTTTACTGAAGTTTTAGTTACTTTGGATTTAACTAAGGAACATTAAAACTCAATTATCCATTTTTCTTTTTAGGACGAAGTCTCAATGTACGGGTAAAACGTTGTCGCCAGTTTTACGATGAGTGGAAATTTATAGAAAATTTAATTGAATAATTTGAAAACAATGTTATAATTTTGGGGGGGAAAAAAAAATCTAATAGTCCTCCATACTAAACTAAATTCTGCTTTTGCCAGAATTTCAAAAAAATCTTTTTATTTATTTATTTATTTTATTTATTTATTTATTTATTTTTTCAAAGAAAGAGAAAAGAAAAGGAAATTAATAATAATCAGGATCGAAACGGAACTTTTATTTATTTATTTATTTATTTATTTTTTAAAAGAAAGAGAAAAGAAAAGGAAATTAATAATAATCAGTATCGAAACGGAACTTTTATTTATTTATTTATTTTTTGAAAGAAAGAGAAAAGAAAAGGAAATTAATAATAATCAGTATCGAAACGGAACTTTTATTTATTTATTTATTTATTTATTTTTTGAAAGAAAGAGAAAAGAAAAGGAAATTAATAATAATCAGTATCGAAACGGAACTTTTATTTATTTATTTATTTATTTTTTGAAAGAAAGAGAAAAGAAAAGGAAATTAATAATAATCAGTATCGAAACGGACAGTATCGAAAAAGTTGAAGAAGCCCTTTGTTAGACAAAACTACATAATTTATTTTAATTTTTTAATGTTGCAAAAAAAGTTTACGAGTTGATTTTAAATTTTTTTGAAATGTAAATAAATTGACGCGTAAACATTAAAATTGATGCAGAACTTTGTGAAAAATTGAACTTGCAGGGTAAAATTGACGTCATTATAGTTCTAATTTTTTTTTTTTTTTTCTTTAAAATTTTTCTTTATTATTCATGGACACATAAATTTATTTATTTTCATATAGGAAAAAATGAAAGCATTGTTATTATATTATTATTACTGTTATTAGAGTACTAACTTAATAGATAAAAACAAAAAGAAGCATTTTTTTTTCTTCTTTATTCTGATAAGTAGCTTCTATACTCATACGTAAAATTATTTGATTTTTACTTTGATTTGTTTTAGGTTTTACTTAGATTTTTCCATAGCAGTAGTTCCGCCCTGTTTATTTTTAGTACCTCAAATATTATTATTATTTTCTTTTATTATTATTATTCCGATAATTTAATATTCGACTATGTTGTCGATACATATTAAAAAATAAGTAAATAACAAAGCATTTTCAAAATTGATTATTGAACATTTTTGTTCGTAAAATTACAATTTTATTGACATTCTTACATACTAAGTAGTTGTTGGCACATCCGTCCAATAATATATTTATCAGTATGTTTGAGAAATTGATCCATTAAATCCATGAATATTCGTCGCCATGGCAATTAATTGTTTTATTAAAGTATTTCAATTTGCATTGATATCATGTCAGACAGTAGAATGTCATTTAGGACAAAAACACAAATTCGAGACTTCGATTACAATTTATTCGATTTATTAAAACTTGTTCAAGTAATATGTGGCAAATGTAGTTGTAAGAAGAAAAAATAATTATACATTTACTTACAATCTGTATTTATTTTCATATAGCAAACTAGTTACTTGGTTTTATTAAAGTTTTAGTTACTCACATTTACTGAAGTACATTAAAACTCCAATTATCCATTTATTATTATTATTATTATTATTATTATTATTCCGGTCATTTAATATTCGATTATGTAATCGGGACATTTTAAAAAATAAATAAATAACAAAATATTTTCAAAAGAGATTAACCAACATTTTTGTTCGTAAAATTATAATTTCTTTGGTATTCTTACTTATTAAATTGATGTTGACACATCCATCCCATAATATGTTTATCAAAAGGTTTGAGAAATTAATTCATTAAATCCATGAATATTTATCGACAAGGCAATTAATTGTTTTATTAAAATATTTCATTTTACATTGATATCATGTCAGACAGTAGAATGTCATTTAGGACTAAAAACACAAATTCGAGATGTTGATTAAAATTCATCCGGTTTATTAAAACTTTTTTAAGTAACATGTGACAAATATAGTTGTAATGAGTAAAAATAATTATACAGGGTGTTTATAAAGTCCCGGACCCATTTTGATGTTTAATAACTCATAAAATAATATAGATAGATTAAAATTAATAACATAAATGGTTAGATAGACTCAAAAAGTTTCATGACCCTTGTCAACGAACTTCCACGTGTGTCCCCTTCGTTGCATGGAGAATATCAAGTCGATAGTCAATTTCACGCCAGGTAGCGGCAAGCATGTCGGCATCCACAGAGGTTATTGCGGTTGTAATTCTGACTTTTAGGTCATCAATGTTCGACACTCTCCTCCTGTAAACATTGTCCTTTACAAATCCCCAAAGAAAAAAGTCCAGCAGCGTTATATCAGGTGATCTGGGTGGCCAAGGAATTGGACCAGCCCATCTTCCTGGAAAAGGGTCATTCAAAGAACTACGAACGATGGTACCCCAATGAGGTGGTGCACCATCTTGTTGCAAAAAGACATGTGGCTGAAGCTCTTCTAGTTGTGGAAATACGAAGTTTTCCAACATGTCTCAGTATACAACTGATAAGACCGTCTCGATATGATGATATCCGCTCGAATAAAACATCACATACAAAAGTACTACATAGAACAAACACATCAAAAGTAAACATAACATTGCAATAGTTGCCAAAAAACAAAAGAGAGAAAAATGCAATTAATAAGCAGACGATATTTAGAAAAGTACAGATATTTAGAGTGGAAAATGAAATTATCTGAAATTAACCACATGCGCACACGATATTTACAAAAGTAAAGATATTCAAACCTGAAAAGAAAATACATGAGTTATTCCATCAATAAATACCATAAGTTTGTTTGTACTTTTATTATTTTATGAGTTATTAAACATCAAAATGGGTCCGGGACTTTATAAACACCCTGTATATTTACATATAGTCCATATTTATTTTCGTATAACAGTTTATTTAGTTTTAGTTAATGACTTTTTTTATTTTTTAATAACACAAAACTTTAATTATCCAAACTTTTTTTTTCTTTCATTTCAATAATTAAATATTCGATATTGGGATATTTTGAGGAAAAAAAAATTAAATAAATAAAGTGATTTTTATACATTCGGCAGTAAAGTTATAATTTTTTTGACATTCTTACTAACACAATCGATGTTGATACATCCGTGCCATAATATATTTATCGAGAGGTTTGAGAAATTAATTTATAGTTGCAACAAATATAGTTGTAATGAGTAAAAAGAATTATGTATTTACATACAATCCATATTTATTTTCGTATAACAGTTTATTTAGTTTTAGTTAATGATTTTTTTTTTTTTTTTTTTTTTTTTTTTTTTTAATAAAACTAAAATATTAATTATCCAAACTTATTTTTTCTTTCATTTCAATCATTAAATATTCGATATTGGGATATTTTGAGAAAAAAAAAATAAATAAAGTGATTTTTATACATTCGACCGTAATGTTATAATTTCTTTGACATTCTTACTTACACAATCAATGTTGATACATCCGTGCTATAATATATTTATCGATATGTTTGAGAAATTAATCTATAGTTGCGACAGATATAGTTGTAATGAGTAAAAAGAATTATGTATTTACATACAATCCATATTTATTTTCGTATAACAGTTTATTTAGTTATAGTTAATGATTTTTTTTTTTTTTTTTTTTTTATAACACAAAAAATTTAATTATCCAAACTTTTTTTTAATTATCCAGACTTTTTCCTAATCGATTCTTCTGATTAGTTTTTAGTTAGATTAACTTTATTTTTCGTCTCCTGAAAAATCAAGAATATGGACTTAAATCCTTTATACTTATCAGTACAGATATATAACTGATTATAAATTATATAAATGAAATACAAAAGTCTTTTAAATAGGTTTTTAAGGTTTTGTTATATATATATATATATATATATTTAATATATTTCGCTTTTATTTTGTCTGAAGGAAACCTATTTCCAGAGTATTTTAAGAAAATTATAATCGGAATTCTAAGGAATAAAATAAAACTAATACATACATTTTTAAGTGTTTTCTCTTTATTATGAAAAAAAAATGGATATAGAAAATTCAGATTAATATTAATTAAAAGTAACAGTTTTTGTGAATGAAAAAAATAACATTAATAAAAAACTTTTCATAGACATTCAATTTTGACATGCCCTTTCGAGCAAATTAATTTGACTTTCCCGTCGCTTTTACAAGTGTTTAATTGAAAATTTTCAATTAAATATCTTCTGATCTTTTCTCATCAATGACACTTCCAGACTATTTAAAGTGAAAGGCACAGATTCAAAGGATCGTCTTAAATTTACTTGAACAAACTTAAAAAGAAGATTTATTTTTCGGAACGGCATCAGCGTAAAGATTTTAGGATGAAAAATTTTCTACTTTATTAAGAAAGCATTTATGTTGTTTTTGTATATAATGCTATTCAAATTCATTAAGGAATAATTTGTTCAATTAATAAAAACACTTTCTAATTAATGAACGATTAGAATGCAGAGGGATGAAGAGTGTATATGAATTTGATTAGAAAGAAAAATAAAATAAAATAAAATTTAATGAATAAATAAAATAAAATAAAAAATAAAAATGCAATTTATTATTTACATGTTAGTGCAAAAGCCCTATTTTAATTTTAATTTCCAGTATTACACCATAGCCTCCTAAACTAGATGCGCGTGGCTGGGAAACTTGGCAGTAGACAGCGCTACCTGGTACAGATTGCGCGACTTTTTCATTTAACAGTCACCAAAATTTTTTAAAAGTGGGATTTGATATACATAAAAGGCGAATAGATTCGAAGAAACGTCGATTATATATATCATATATCCCTTTTTAAAATTATTGGTGACCGTTGAATAAAAAAGAGCGCAATGTGTACCAGGTGCGCTATCTACCGCTTGAACTGTTGCCAAGTTTCCGAGCAATGTGGAAGGTACCTAGTTTAGGAGGCTATGATTACACACCTGCCGACCTATTAATAAATATCTGAAAAATTGTCAGTACCAGCCCTTTATTTTCACACCAGTATTTTTTAAGAGTACTTTTCTTTTTATTTAATCGTTATTACATTTGAAGAAAATTTCTCTAAAAATAAAATGATGCGGAAAAATGGGCGGGCTCTAAAAATTTTCCGGATATTAATTAGTAAGTTGGCAAGTATAATAAAGAGTCGTCTCCCACTCATTAAATAACATGGAATATATATATATATATATATATATATATATATATATATATATATCAAGTTAATATGAGCTATATATAACATATTTGAAATGGAATGCAGTATATGTTTTTTACTTTCATATTTAATTTTTGGTGGCAAAAATAATAACCACATTAAGTTTGTGAAAATTACCTTTTTCTCACAAAATCCCAGAGAAAAGGAGGAAAACAAATTATCGATTTAAAATAATAGTAGAAAAGAAAAAAAAACTTACTGCTTCATATATGTATATATTTAGGTTATTCTTAAATTACATTACATAATACTGTCGAACCTTGTTAACCTGAATCTCAAGTGGGATAAAGAACTTGTTCATGCTATCAGTAACTAATCTTTATATAACTAAATTAATCTCAATTTTGACGGAAATTGTAGAATTAGTACATGTTAACCCTTTATCTACTGACGGTACTTTAAAGTACCATTACTTTAAAAAGAGTATAAAATAGAATTTATAGAAGAAATGTCAAAGATATTTATAAGAAGGGAACAGATGTACCTCCCTTTAATCTCACTACAAAGCATTAGACGATACATGCAGCCATTTTTGTTCCATAAGGGATTTTATGGAGTCCACTTGCTGTTTTTACTTGATATTTTTCATGACCTTCATGCGTGTTATAATTAATTCCTATATTATTTCAAAAATATCCCACTAATCTTAGAAAAAGTATGAGGAACATAAAGAGTAAATATTTCTCTACACTTTTTTCTTGTCGAAATAATTTTTTCGACCTCTATGTACCAGTGGTACACTAAAGTACGACCTCACAAAATTCTCATTAATTATTATGATGAGGTGATATGCATAATTTTTAACATATATATCTTTAAATAATGCACTTTAGTAACTAAAAATATATGTTTCAAACACAATTTTTGTCTGTATCATAATGCAGTAGATAAAGGGTTAAAAGTAACTCACGTTAACAGTTTTTAAGTTAACGAGATTCGACTGTATTAAAATTTGTGTTTCCATAGCACTACTTTTGCTATAGAAAGGAAAACAACATATTTTTTTTCGCACACTATCTCTTTCGCTAAAGTTATTTTACTACGCGTAAATAAATCGAAAACGCGAAATAAAAATATTTTACACATGAATACATTCTTCTATTAATATAGGGGAAAAGTTATGATATGAAAAATAAAAAAATTACAAAATTAAAATCATTGATTTCTTAAGATACATACATGACATAGAATTTTAATATGTTTTTATTCAGTAAATGAATTTGCTTTTCTCTGAAGGTTTTAAAACTGTTTAATTGAAAATTCCTGTATTAAAGTGGTTAGTTTTTTTTTTTTTTTTTTAGGACTGAGGGCCTATTAGTCTCAATCTGGGATTTTTGCGTTGTCGATTTCGATAGTTGGACGTTTGTCGAAATCTAAAATTTATCGAAAATATAATTGAATAATTTGAAAGCGATGTTCTAATTTGAAAAAAGAAAAAAAAAAAAAAAAAAATCTAATAGTCCTCCGTCCTAAACTAAATTCTGCTTTTGCCAGAATTTCATCAAAATCTTTTATTATTATTATTATTATTATTATTGAAAGAAAAGGAATAGAAAATTAATAATAATCAGTATCGTTACAAGCGATATCGAAAAAGTTTTTTTTTTAATAATTTTGAATTAGGAAATAAAAGTGCGCGTGAAATAATATGAAATAAAAATAAGTAAAAAAAAATGAATTTAATGATTTAATGTTTTTGTTTTTCGGGGGCTGCTCATGTATACAAAAAATGCGTATTAAAACGAGTCGAAGAAGGAAGCGAAATAAGTATTGAGTTATATTACGATAAATACGATATATAATATGATACGATATATTAGACCTATCGTCAAAGGGTTAGTAGGCATTTTTGCTGAAAGAAATAGTTTGTTCGTTCGGTGTAACTTGCACATTAGTCCCTTGAGGTACAACTTTCACTTTAGTTCCGTCATTTTTTTTTTTTTATTATTATTATTAAATTTTTATATTAATCACAAAAATTAATGCACATTGAAAATATCTAAAAGTTTTACTGCCTTTACTTTATTTCAGAAAAAGAAAAATTAACTGTTTGAGACTTAGAAGTAACTAGTTAGATGTAGGGCGACTGTTGAAAAATGATCAATTAATTTTACGTATTTCTCATTTCAAATAATTCATTTGCGAATTTTTCGCATTATATTTTCTATTTACTTTTATAATTTTAACTTCATAAATATTTAAAAACTCACAGTTTATTTAAAAATTTATTTATTTATTTATTTATTTATTTTTTAAGATCAGTGAAAATTTCCAAATTCAAACATTAAAAGAACAAAAAAAATTATATACGAAATTTATAAACATAAAAAATATAAAACATTAAAAAAAAAAAAAAAAAAAAAAATAGAGAGAGAGAGAGAGAAAATCATGTATAGCATTTTTTCCCCTGTCAAAATAATAAAGCATCACATCAATATTAGAAATTCCCGCTTGGCTTTTAACGGAAATTGATTTGGTTTTACAGTTGCCATGTCAACTTTCTACTTTAAATTTTTAATTTTAGCATGATCTAGTCTTCTCAAATCGATGGTACTTTAAAAATATGTGGATTTTTATAATTAATGTCATGTTGTTTATTCGAATTGATTGTCTTACCTTTTAATCATGCAGGGTATTTATTTAGAAGTTCCTTAATTGTATACCACTTTTTTAATAGAAATATTCAGTAATCGTTTGCAATGATTTTACTCGAAAATCACAAAAACGATTACTAGATTTTTCTATTAAAAAAAAAAAAAAAAAAGATAGAAAGAAAAAGAAAGAAAATCATGTATAGCGTTTTTTTTTTTTTTTTTTTTTTTTTTCACATCAAAATAATAAAGCATCACATCAATATTAAAAATTCCCGCTTGTCTTTTAACGGAAATTTATTGACTTTCTACTTTAAATTTTTAATTTTAGCATGATCTAGTCTTCTCAAATTCATGGTACTTTAAAAATATGTGGATTTTTTATGATTTATGTCATGTTGTTTATTCGAATTGATTGTCTTACCTTTTAATCATGTATAATTACTATTGTCTTACCTTTTAATCATGTATTTATTTAGCGGTTCCTTAATTGTATATCACTTTTCTTAATAGAAATATTTAGTAATCGTTTGCAATGATTTTATTCGAAAATCACACAAATGATTACTGAATTTTTCTATTAAAAAAAAAAAAAAAAAATCATGTATAGCGTTTTTTCCCACATCAAAATAATAAAGCATCACATCAATATTAAAAATTCCCCCTTGTCTTTTAACGGAAATTGATTTGGTTTTACAGTTGCCATGTCAACTTTCTACTTTAAATTTTTAATTTTAGCATGATCTAGTCTTCTCAAATCGATGGTACTTTAAAAATATGTGGATTTTTACAATTAATGTCATGTTGTTTATTCAAATTGGTTGCCTTACCTTTTAATCATGCAGGGTATTTATTTAGCGGTTTCACACAAATGATTACTGAATTTTTCTGTTAAAAGGGGGGGAAAAGTATTAAATTAAGAAGCGCATGGTATATTAAAATTGTCTGAATTTTTATAATTTATGTTTTTGCTTAAGAATATATACATAATGTATATTGGACTAATGGCCATTTATATTGCACTTAATGATACGTACAATAAAAGATATATATATTTTTTTTTTTTTAAAGAACATAAATATGAAACTGCGAGATAAGCAATTAAAATGTAACATTTTTATCTCTAAAAATCACATCAATAATAATAATAATAATAATAATAAAATGTAGTCTGTCCTTTAACAGGAATTCATTTGATTCTATCGTTTATTGGATTAGTTCTTATTTATATTGCACTTTATACCACCTAAAATAAAATGAAAATAAAAATTAAAGTACTTAATTTAGAAAATACAAGATAAGAAATTCGAATGTATCATTTTTAACGCTAAAATCATATCAATGATATAAGAATTGTAGCCTGTCCTTTAACAGGAATTATTCGATTCTATCGTTTATTGCATTAGTTTCTATTTATATTGCACTTAATACTACCTACAATAAAAGGAAAAATAACTTTTTTTTTAAGACCTTAACTAGGCAAATACGAGATAAGAATTCGAATGTGTCATTTTTAACGCTAAAATCATATCAATGATATAAAAATTGTAGCCTGTCCTTTAACAGGAATTCATTCAATTCTATCGTTTATTGCATTAGTTCCTATTTATATTGCACTTGATACTACCTACAATACAAGGAAAAATCACTTGTTTTTTTTTAAGACCTTAACTAGGCAAATACGAGATAAGGAATTCGAATGTATCATTTTTGTCGCTAAGATCATATCAATGATGTATAAGAATTGTAGCCTGTCCTTTAACAGGAATTCATTCGATTCTATCGTTTATTGCATTAGTTCCTATTTATATTGCACTTAACACTACCTACAATAAAAGAAAAAATAACTTTTATTATTATTATTATTATTATTTTTAAAGAACGTAATTAAGCAAATGCTAGATAAGCAATTTGAATGTAGCGTTTTTATTGCTAAAAATCACGTCATGGACAAAAGAATTGTAGCCTGCTCTGCGTGACAGAAATTTATTTGGTTCTATCGTTACTTTGGCAGCTGTCTTATTAAAATATTAATTTTAAGTGTCGTAGTATTTTCCAATCAACGGTTCTTTAAAGCTATCTGAAATTGTATAATTAATGATTTTGTCAAAAGTTTATTATATTGTCAGGGGTCGTATTACCCGCAATCTTATCAATACACTTTCAAGAAAAAATTTAGCCTTTTTGCTACCATTATTTTTATACTATAAACTTTATCCTATTTAATCACGACATATTTCTACAAAAATAACATAAAGATTTCTGTGATGTACACAATTTTATGATTTATATAAGTAGTAGCATTTAATGCTAAATGCGATTAAAAAAATAATAATAATTATTTAAAAGGAAGTAAAAAATAAAAAATTGCAAATAGAACAAATCGAATGTTTCCTTTTGTTTTAATTATTATTATTGAAAAGCAAGAAAATAATTTAATAGCAGAGAACGAACTTTGTCGGTGTGACATCATGAAACCGTTTCCCCGTGAACATTGCAGAGAAAACTGCTACACTTTTATATTTATGTCTGGAAATGCTTGAGCTCTATAGGAAAATACTTGAATTCTATGAAAAAATTCAGAGGAAAATGGACATTGAGAAATCAGCTCTGGTGAAAAACATTTGATAATTTAGCCTCAGCCACAAAAAACCGATATAGTCCACTCTCGTTTGTCCTAAAGTTTGACAGCGAGGTTATAATTTTTTACAGTGCAGGAATTAATTTGGTTTTTCTGTTGTCTTAACAACTCTCCCATTAAAATTTTTAACTTATCATGGCTTACTCTCTTCAGATGAATGGTATTTTAAAACTATCCGAATTTTATAATTAATGATTTTGTTAATTTTTTTCTTATTAAAACGATTTTATTATTATTATTATTATTATTATTTGTAATGATTTTAATGCAACGCTTGATCAAAAATAATAATTCACTTTTCGGAGGAACTACAAAAACAGGAAGTTCATATGTGAAACAAATCGAATGTAATTTTTTTTATCTCTAAAAATCATAAAACACATTAATGACAGTGAATTTCGCTGGTCCTTGAACGGAAATTAATTTGCTTCAACCGTTGCCTTGACAACTGTCGTATTGAAATTTTTGATTTAGCGTGGCTTAGTTTTTTTTTTTTTTTTTTTTAAGTCAATGACATTTCAAGATTGTTTAAATTTTAAAAAAGTAAAAGAGGTTCCAAAGTCTTGCTTTCATTTGATCAGGTAAAATTAGCGTAGATTTAACATAATGTTAGTGTACAGAGTAGGTAAAAGATATTTAAAACTTAATAGACACTGTGTTTTAACTGAAGACGTATTATGTGTACGACCAGGACATTTTCTGTTATTTTAATTATCGATTTAATTAATCGATTATTTTAATTATCGGTAATATTTCGATTTCCCAACAATAACAATTCTAACGAAAATCTGGTTTAAAAAAAGAAGAAGAAGAAACTATATGTGGCAGTCCCCACTTCCCCCAAAGAAAAGTATACTTGTATAAGACCCATCAAAGCCATAAATTTTAGTACTAGAAAGTATTTTAATGAATTTGCAATAAAAATATCGTTTCCAACTTTGTAGAGCACTTAGAAAAGTAGCGTTTTTTTTCTAAACTGAGATATATAAAGGTTTTTGCTTGGGAAAAAAAAAAAAAAAAATGTGTGTTTTAGATGGGGGTGGGGGGGATATTAATAATAATAACTAGCTGGCTTCGCCCGCTAGCGGGTCAGTATTTTCAAATGAATCAGTAAAATTAATGAATCACTAACAGTAACTTTTAGTGTTAAGAAAAGAAATTTAAAAAAAAATCATTTCTGATTGGATAAAAAGTCAGCCCGGGTCCCCACTGCCTTCGGCAGCGCAGTCCAGTGCGCGCTGCGAGCGCACAACTTAAGGGATATACGCGCTGCGCGCGCGTATACCTTCCCTGACCTTTCGTGCCCCCTAAAAAAATCATATCTGATCGGGTAAAAACTCGCACTGGGTCCTCACTGCCTTCGGCAGCGCAGACCCATGCGCGCGCACGTATGAAGGTATACGTGCGCTGCGCGCACATATTCCCCCTGAAGTCATATTTTTATTCTTAAGAAAAGAAAATTTAAAAAAACATTTCTCATCGGGTACAAAGTCGGACCGGGTCGGCCACTGCCTTCGGCAGCGCAGTCACGTGCGCGCTGCGCACGCACAAGTTCACGGATACACGCGCTGCGATCGCGTATTCCTTCCCTGACCCTTCGTGCCCCCTAAAAAAAAATCATTTCTGATCGGTTAAAAACTCACACCGGGTCCCCACTGCCTTCGGCAGCACAAACCCATGCGCGCTGCGCGCGCATGTGTGAAGGTATACGCGCGCTGCGCGCATATACTCCTTCTCAAATCAAATTTTTATTCTTAAGAAAAGAAGATGAAAGAAATCATTTCTCATCGGTTAAAAAGTCGGACCTGGTCCCGACTGCCTTCGGCCGCGCAGTCCCGTGCGCGCTGCGCGCACAAGTTAGGGGATACGCGCGCGGTGCACGCCTATCTTTTCCCCACCCTTTCAGCCCCTCCTAATTAACCTACGTATACCAATTTTGAACGGTCTAACTCAATTAGCTGAGATGCAAAGGAAAACCTAATCAGGACACCTCAAAACGTGTAAATCTGGTGAAAACTTTCGATAATTTAAAAGAACTTTAAAATATCTTTCGAGTGATGTATTAAAAATAATTTAATCATAATTAGAAATTGAAATATTGAAATTTGAAAATATTACAGCGCCATCTGTCGGTAGAAATTTCTGTATTCCACTGTTCCATTCCAATTCAAAAACGCTTTCTAATGATGTATTACTTATGAAATTATTTTAATTAGTAGCTGAAATACAAAGAAAACTAATTCAGGACACCTCAAAACGTGTAAATCTGGTGAAAACTTTCGTTAATATAAAAGAACTTTAAAATATCTTTCGAATGATGTATTAAAAAAAATTTAATCATAATTAGAAATTGAAATATTGAAATTTGAAAAAAATACAGCACCATAAGAAAAAACTGATTCAGGACACCTCAAAACGTGTAAATCTCGTGAAAACTTTCGATAATTTAAAAGAACTTTAAAATATCTTTCGAGTGATGCATTAAAAATAATTTAATTATAATTAGAAATTGAAATATTGAAATTTGAAATTACAGCGCCATCTGGCGGTACAAATTTCTGTATTCCACTGTTCGATTCCAATTCAAAAAAGCTTTCCAATGATGTATTACTTATGAAATTATTTTAATTAGTAGCTGAGATACAAAAGAAAACGAATTCAGGACACCTCAAAACGTGTAAATCTGTTGAAAACTTTCAATAATATAAAAGAACTTTAAAATATCTTTCGAATCACGTATTAAAAATAATTTAATCATAATTAGAAATTGAAATATTGAAATTTGAAAATATTACAGCGCCATAAAAGAAAATTGAATCAGGATACCTCAAAACGTGTAAATCTGGTGAAAATTTTCGATAATTTAAAAGAACTTTAAAATATCTTTCGAATGATGTATTAAAAATAATTTAATCATAATTAGAAATTGAAATATTGAAATTTGAAAATATTACAGCGCCATGAAAGAACACTGATTCAGGATACCTCAAAACGTGTAAATCTGTTGAAAACTTTGAATTATGTAAAAGAACTTTAAAATATCTTTCGTATGATGTATAAAAAATAAATCAATCGTAATTAGAAATTGAAATACGCGTATTAGAATATTGCAAAAATGTCCGGCGTGTAAAGATAAAATTTAATTTGCAATTAAAATGTAAATCTTTTGTTTATTGACCAAAATCGATGAAATTTGAAATGCAAGTTTGTTTTGTGGTGTAAATATTATATACTAAATAAAATGTGTAAAATTTGAAAAATTGAAGAAAATAGGAATTTGCAATTTTTAATCGCAGTACGAAACACGTGACTTCATTAAATACCAGATGTGTTTCCGTTGAAGACTGCTGTAGACGAAAAGTCTGCAAACCTAAGATTCTTCTGATTTGTTGCCAATATTTTTTTATAGTTTAGTTAATTTTAAAAAATCTAATTGTCCGATCGATAAGCCGTTTAAACCATCGGTTTAAGAAAAAAAAGCCCTTTCCAATGGTATCTTGTTTGTAACGATACGACTGATATTTCTAATTTATTTTCCACATTTTCCGTAAAAATGTCGCTTTTTAAGCATTTAATCATGAATTCTGGGCCATTTTTCGTTAGACAATGGTCGACATTTTAATTAATATCTCCGCTAATTAGGGTCGCATCGTTTAGCAAATTACATATCGTACATCTGCGATAAATTCTCTGTCCGACGGTACCTGTTCGAAGTCCGTGCGACCGTTAGCGGCGGAGCCTTTTCCGTTTCAAGCCGTTTCTCACACACAAACACACACACACACACACACACACACACACACACACAGAGAGAGACAGACAAAAACACACACGCGTACAGATTTCAATAATATAAAGATAATATAAGGAGATATAAGGAGATAATAATAATAATAATAAAATCTCATAAAAAAAAAAAAAAAATGGAAACAACAATTATTGTTCTTTTATCGATGGGCGTCATAAACAACAGGGAATTCTACTCCGAAAAGGGGTGTTCACTAACACTATCATGGCACTGAAAAAAGCACCTTATATAAAGAAAACATGTGTACTTTCTTCTTAGTCTTATTTTGATAAATTCCCAGCACACGCGCATGCGCAATAGCGCATATCTGAGTCTTAATACGAAAAACAAACAGTAGCTATGCTAAAATGCTTAAATTTAAAAAGGAAACTACTTAATTACATTATAAAAATGTTAGAGGCCTTACTTGGAAGTTTCTACGAAACATTTCGCCGTGGACCCACGGCTTCCTGAAATGCAGCTTCACTTGGTGTGTTAAATGACGAAACTAGTCTCCTAACTTGGTGTTTCGTCACCTGACATACCAAGTGAAGCTTGAGGAAGCCGCGGGCCCACGGCGAAAGTTTCGTTAGAAGCTTCCAAATCAGGCCTCTATTTTTATAAAGTAACAACATTGTTTAATAACAGGAGACTTGGCGTTGGAATATTAAAACTCGAATAAACTACGTCAGAAACGCCAATGAAAAATATTGCAAATGCATACAGCTGTTTCGGTAGCCTAAAGCGTACCGTCTTCAGTGCAAAAAAGATCCTTTTGCACTGAAGACGGTACGCTTTAGGCTACCGAAACAGCTGTAGTAGTAGTTTATTCGGGTTTTAATACATTGTTTGTTTCAGTTTAGCGGTTTGTTTGGATTCCATACTGCTGCACATGCGTCAGATCGGTTAGGACTTCAATCAAAATTCAGATGAAAAGATCGAGAAAAGAGGATATTTACTTCTTCAGCACTTTTTTTTTTTTTTTTTTTTTTTTTTTAGTTTTTAAGAACGCTAGCTTCTAAAAATGACGTTACTATCATTTGTAAACAGATAGCAGCTCCTTTATTACACCCTTTTTACACATTACATTTTCCAAGAAGGTTTTAAATATTTAATGGAAACAAAGCATAACAGAAAAAACTGTCTTCATTACACGACAAAAGATTGAAAATACTTCAGTGATATGTTGAAGAAAAAATTGGATTTTTCAAAAGACGATAATTTATATGTATATATACAAGAGGAGAAGGATCACTTTAAAACGTTTTATTTATTTTAGAAATTAATTTAGTTTCATCGTCCATCTGATAATATTATTATAAAAAATTTAGAGTGAATTATATTTTAATTTTTTGAGATAAATGACGCGTCCGAAATAATTATATTTTAAATATTTATTCAAACGGCTAATTTTACATAAATAAATAAATTTGAAAAATAATAATAATATTTTGAAAAAAATGCATTTGAAAAAAAAAAAAAATAATAATAATAATTCATAAAATAATGGGCAAATCAAAAATATCTCTATATTATTCAGTTGAAAAGATAATTTTGCCGACGGCAACACGACAAAATACTATTAAAAAAATAAAAATATCCCATTTTCAAGTAAAATGGAATTATAAACAAAAATCAGCATTATTTAAATTAAATTTGACATTTTCATGATTGAAAAATTATTAGTGTAAAACAGACCAACGGTATACAATTTTTCCGGGCCTTTTCAGAATACTAATTTTGTTTTTTTTCGTTGCTTTGACAACCAAAGAAAAAGCTTTCAATTTAATTTCATCTAAATTCATCAGATCCAAAGTTGATTAAAATAAAAAGATATGAATTCGAAAATTTTCTATTAAATTTGTTTAGAAATAATATAACCAAAAATTGAGTATAATATTAGAGAAAAAATAAATTACTCTTTATTGAAAATTTATTCTGTCAACTGGTGTAATATATAATGTAGTATTTGATTAAAAAGATTGAGCGCTAGAACGAAATATGTAAATAAAGCTTTCAAAAGAAAATAAAATGCAATCGATAATTTGTTATTCAAGAAACTATTTATATAAAATACATCTATACTGTAAAGTTCTAATTCTTTTATAAATATCAATTCGTTTTTCATATGAATTGACATCAAAATTATTTAAATTGAAAAAGATATATTTGAAATTATGGCTTCATACTTTTTTAAATAGAGAATACATAAATTATTTAAAAATAATATTTGCGCAATGATTACATGAAAGAAACAAATAATAAAAATTTTCATTGAAATTTATTTCATGCGTTGATGATATATTGAATGCTATATCTATTAATGGATTTACGCAATAAACATTTGTAAATAAAATAAATTGAAGATGGCATTTAATACGACAAAAAATGTAAGGTAATTTAAACATATCTCTTTGAGTATGTTTTCTATTGTTTGAAATCACAACTATAATCAGATTAAAAACATGTATCATCACAGGAAGCAGCGCAATGATTATTTATTATCTAAAAAAATAAAATAAAATAATCATAAATATTTTTTAGTAAAAAGTTGCATACATTAATTCTCAAACAGTATTAATATTCAGCGTAGAATATATATATATATATATATATAATATGAAAAATTATTAATAAAAATTGTTTATATAAAGTAAAATCGCTGGCATAAAATTTAATCTATATATATAAAAGAGTAAACTCACTGATTCACTGACTGATTCACTGATTCACTGACTCAACACGGTTATGGCGATCCTATGGGAGATAGAGTCACAATTTTTGGTGAGCAGGTTGATTTTAGTACCCTGACGCTCACTAAGACGGGATTTGGCGAAATACTCCCCGTTCCCCCCCGGGGTGGCAGAAGGCAAAAACCACCTTTATAAGCATAACTCGGCTCCAATTTGCTTCACGGTGAAGAAATTGCAGATGGGGAGACTAGACTTGAATACAAAAAAATCATTTTCTGCGATTTTGGAATTTCGGATTTTTAAGGGGGGGGGGGTAAGGGGGTAAAAATGAGATTTTCGGGGGCGCATAAAGCAAAAACACATTTATAAGTATAACTCGGCACCAAATTACTTCACAGTGAAGAAATTGCAGGTGGGGAGACTAGAATTGAATACGAAAAAATCGTTTTCTGCGATTTAGGAATTTTTTATTTTTAAGGGGGGAAGGGGGTGAAAATGATTTTCGGAGGTGCAGAAGGCAAAAACAACTTTATACGCATAACTCGGCTCCAAATTGCTTCACGAGGAAGAAATTGCAGATGGAGAGACTAGACTTGATTACAAAAAAACCACTTTCTGCGATTTTGGAATTTTGGATTTTTAAGGGGGAAAAGCGGTGAAAATGATTTTCGGAGGCGCAGGAGGCAAAAACACCTTTATAAGCATAACTCGGCTCCAAATTACTTCACGAGGAAAAAATTGCAGATGGGGAGACTAGACTTAAGTACAAAAAAAATCATTTTCTGCAATTTTTGAATTTTGGATTTTTAAGGGGGGAGGGGGTAAAAAGGATTTTCGGGGGGGAAATTTAGCAATATATGGATTTTCGAGTAAAATTCTAGCAGTAATAGCTCAAAGATATATATAAAAAAAAAAAAACCAAACGTCTTCTTGAAGGTATTTGCAAAAATTGATTTTTTCCGATTTTCGATTTTGGGGGGTAGTTACGAAGGGGCAAATTCGACCCCCCCCCCTTTTAGCACTAAATTCGTCCGTGGAAATCTATAGGAGCTGAGGTCACAAATTTTAGTGTGTGGCTTATTTACGTGTGTCCAAAATCCATTGTAACAGGATTTTGTGAAAGCCCCCCCCCTTTACCCCTTTGGGGGCGTGGTGGGGAATAAAAGAGTAAAATCACTGATTCACAGATTCAACACAGCCATAGCAAATCTATGGGAGAGACTCGCAAATTTTGGTGAGCACATTGGTTTTAGGACTTTGACGCCCATTAAGGCGGGATTTTGCAAAACATCCCCCTGCTCCCCCTGGGGGGCAGAAGGCAAAACCTCCCTTATAAGCATAATTCGGCTCCAAACAGCTTCACGGTGAAGAAATTGCAAAGAGAGGGACTAGAATTGAGTGCAAAAAAAAAAAAAGCATTTTCTGGGATTTGAGTTTTGGATTTTTAAGAAGGGGGGGGGGGGGGGTAAAAACTATCTTCGGAGGCAAATTTAGCAAAATACGGATTTTCGAGTAAAACTGTTCCAATAACAGCACAAAGATATTGCAAATCGCCAAGAGTCTTCTTGAGGATATTTCCAAAACATCATGTTTGGTTTTTTGTGATATTCGATTTTTTTTTTCGGGGGGGGGGAGTTACGAGGGGGCAAATTCGAGCCCCTCTTTTAGCGCTAAATTCATCCGGGGAAATCTATAGGACCTGAGGTTACAAATTTTAGTGAGTGGCTTACTTACGTGTGTCTGACACCCACTGTAATGGGGTTTTGCGAAAGTCCCCCCTTTTCCCCTTGGGGGGGGGGGCAATATAAACCCGTTTTCAAGTATAACTTTGCTACAAATTATCTCAGTAAGATTAATTTGTATATGTGGGTTGTTTATGCTTTTCCAACACACACAGTAAAGGGTTTTTTTTACAAATTTTCACCCTTCCCCCCTTCAAAGGCGGGGAGAGAGGCAAAAAACGCTTTTATGAGTAACTCTGCTCCAAATTATCTCATAATAACGAGTTTTTGATATGTCGATTGGTTATGCGTACTCAAGACACACACTACTAAGGGATTTTGTAAAATTCAACGTTATCCCCCTTGGGGGTGGGGTGGGGCAAAATCATGTTTTCATGCGTAACTCTGCTCAAAACTATCTTGATGATTATTTATGTGCGGGCTGGTTATGCGTTCCCAACACACACTATAAGGGGATTTTTGTGAACTTTTCCTTTTCCTACCTTTAAAAGCGGGGTGGGGTGGGGGGGGGCAAAAACACGTTTTAAAGAGTAACTCTGCTCCAAATTATCTCAGGAAAGCGATTTTTTGATAGGTTGATTGGTTATGCGTACTCAACACAAACTGCAAAGGGATTATTTGGAATTCCGTGCTATCACCCCCTTGAGGGTTGGGGGTTATTTAAAACATGTTTTCATGCGTAACTCTGTTCCAAACTATCTTAGAATGGCAATTTTTGATGCGTGGACTGCTTATGCGTATTCAACACACACTACAAATTGATTTTGTGAAACTCCACCCTACCTCTCCTTAGCGGGGGGGGGGGACATGTATTCAATTAAGAGCGGGCCGGGGGTGGGAGGGGCTAAAAAACACGTTTTAAAACATAACTTTGCTTCAAATAATCTTAGAATCCCGATTTTTTAATATGTGGGCTAGGTATGTGTATGCAACATGCACTATAAAGGGATTTTGTGAAGTGTGGCGAGTGGGAAAACTGCTATCGAAGGTATCGAGAACTTTAACTTAGATTTTGACTGATTTCAATGATTTTATTATTATTATTATTATTATTATTAATGATATGGTATTTTGAGACTTCATTTCAATATAATGACCAGCGAAGCGGGCAAAGCCTGCTAGTATATATATATATATATATATATGATTGTTTTATTTTCTTTTTCAATCGAACTTCTTTTATAGTAATTTAATATTGAACTTATCATTATTTCCTATATATGTACACACGCATATATATATATATATATATAAACTTATTGACTGAAAAAAAAAAAAATGTCTTTAATTTAAGATTTATTTTTAACTATCACCATTTTAATGGTATCTAAAATAAAATAAAATAAAATAAAAACGCTTGCTCACTTGTTTTAACTTATTAAAAAATAAATAAATGAAAATACATTGCAAATGAAGCTAAGTGAACGTAAAATTTTTAGCTGTGAAAGTAATTCCAATAAGTCATTAAACGATATATATTTTATGCATATATTTTAGAAACTTAATTCGTATTTTTCATTGCATTAAACAAATGTTTTAATGAAAAATCGAAAATTTACATCTTATGAAGTAATGCGATTATTATCAATTCTAAAATTTTAAATTGTAAAGGACAGTTCAAAATACTTATTTTAAATATATTTAATTAAACATACATAAGGAACAAAAATAATATAATTGCTGTTATTTTAAATATATTTAATTAAACATACATAAGGAACAAAAATAATATAATTGCTGTTATTTTAGAGAACTAGTATGTTGTGGCCACCACATGACTTTCTTCTATATTTTCCTATACAAATTTACTCAGTAAAAATAATTTATTAAAATTATTATTTAAAAAAAATTATCTTCCATGATAATGCAGACGATTTCCATATTAGAGAAGTAGTACAACACTAAAAAAAAAAAAAAAAAAAAAAAAAAAAAAGTCCTTATTATTCTCAATATTAAAAAAAAAAAAGAAAAAAAAATTACGATTTTTATCGATAACTTTGTTTTAAATCATCACAGATATATAGTTGAACCATTCGTTTTAAAGGTATTGACGAGACCTTTCGAAAGATACCCATCTTGAAAATTTACCCCCCCCCCCGGGGGTACTTCCTGGGAGGAAGCAATGCCCCCACACGCACAAAATATTTTTACTAGTTAACTACTACTATTATCAATAATTCATATTAAATTTACAATCACAAGTTAAAAATAACTCTCATTTTGTACATTTATATGAAAATTTGTCCTACATTGCCATGTTAAAAATTTAGAAAAACTGCGATTACAGTGTCACCTGTCGAGCGAATGATCCACAAATCTAATCAGCACCCGTGTATGTCAGAGTCCAACTAAATACCAAGTTTGGTTAAATTTCGTTCATAGGTTCGTGAGATACAGCGTCCACAAAATTCGTCAGACACACAGACAGACATTTTCTAAAAACTATCAAATCGTGTGGACCTCCCAAAACGTGTAAATCCATCAAAAAACGGAGGTCGAAAATTTTCACGAATCCAATACTTTCTCTATATTACATATAGAAGAAAGTAAAAATTAAAAACAGTTACAATTATCCATATTTGTTAACTCTTCTCCATAGATGAAGGAATCTATTGTTTAGAAATTGTAGTAATTCAGTTAATTTCAAGCACTAAAGTAGTGAATTAAATATTGAATTAAATAATTGCAGATTACTTTTTTTTTTTTTTTATGTGCCTTATAATGTGCAAAATTACTTTAATGGAATTATGAAAAAATAAAAAATATATTTTTTTTTCTCATTTTATAAACATTTAAGCATTATTATTATATAAGTTTTTTTTTTTTTTTTTTTTTTTTTTATCAAAACCACAAAATAATACATAAAATATATATAATACTTTAAATGATAGAAATCTTAATAGACTTTAACCTTAATATTTTAGCATTTAATAGATACATGTCAATACCAACGCAACAAAAATAAAACTGATAATAACATATTGCTAAAACTATAACAAAAAGGTTGCGATACATGTTAGGATCCAATAAGAGACAAAAACAATTTAAATTACTTACGCCCATTTGAACAGGAAAAAAAAAAAAAAAAAAAAAAAAAAAAGGGACTATTAAACATAATGGCGGAGAAAGTAATTAAAGGACTTCAGAATAATAATTGGAATAAAAAATGGATTAATAATTGGAATAAAAAATGCTTAAAAGTAGAAGTATTAACTCATCAGGGGGCAAGTACTTCATAAAGCTGTAAAAGCTGCAACGATTTCGTAAACTTTAATAGATTAATAAATTGGCAAAGACTTTTTTATTTTTATTTTTCCATCCCTTTTTGGTTTATGACGGGACTTAAAATGTCATTTTTATAATTTTTCTGACATTCTGAGGACTGTAAACTGTAAAGGGTTTAAAACCACACAATTACAATTAAATTTTCTCATTAGCATGATTTCAGAGATTAATTTGTGTAATATTTCATTTTGTGGTTTTGTCCCTTAGAAGAGTTTTTCACTGTAAAAATTAGTAAAATTGAGCTTGAATTTTGATCTATTGTAATTATTTTAGTTATTAAGGTACAGCAATAGATATAGTAATATATATAGATCTATCATCCCCATGCTATCGAGCAAAAAATTTTGATGCCGAAAAAAAGTTCTAAAATCAGCCATTAGGGAGTATTGAAAAAAAGAATAAAAAGCAAAATGAATTTGAAACTGTATCTGGAGTTTTTCATTCACCTTTAGTAAATAAATTATTCATAAATTTTATTTACTAAATTATCCGTGTGTATTCCTGTGTGTGATTTACTCGGGGAAAGGCAGCCATTAGAGTGACGTTTCCCGAAAAAAATGGTATCACTTTTTCCCTTTCGCTGATCAATCTATGTCTTATTACTATATCTATAGTTACAGCAATATAACTAAGTATATGACACCTTTACCTTATATATTTCAATACTAATATTTAAAATTAGCCCACATAAATTTAATTTAAAGATGTTTGTACCAAAATATAAAGGCCTAGTAATATCATTTTTAACCAGGAGAATGGTTTTTAGGGACTTCTATAAAATCCTAGGTTAATAGTAGAGAAAAAATATAAAATGGTTTAAAAATATCTCTATCTCGTGTGTGCTTATTAGGGACACAAGTATATAGATTAAAAAAAAAAAAAGTAGTCGAGCACAACCACTCCATGAATCTGTATGGATTGACCCAGATATGATGCAACGTACCAATCCGTACAATTTTTCGTGAAAAATACGTTGAATTAAGAAAGATAAGAAGAATATTAAAAGTTAATTCACCACAAAGCATCATAATTTTTCAGGTTATTGAAAATTGGCTGAATTTAAGTACAGTGAAACTTGAATAATTCGAACTTGTTTAATTCGAAATTCTGGATAATTCGAATATTTTACTCGGTCCCTTGAATTTTGTATTAAAATAATGTTAAAAAATCATGGATAATTCGAATTCTATTTTGGATAATTCGAATTTTTCATACGATTACCTTTAAAATATTACAGCAAAATTTTTTCTCGAGATTTCTCTCAGCTAAAGTGCATTATTTTTCTTAACAGTCTTTCGAAAGAAGGATAGAAAAATACAAAAGAAGCCCCTACCTAGTGCATCAGAAGATATCGTCCATATACATGAACTTCGAATTTTTTTTTTTTTTTTTATTGAAAGTCATGTCTAATGTAGAAGATTTTATTTTTGTATCAATTGATAGATTGAAGTCATATGCTATGACACAAAGATATTACTTAAAGAAGCAATCAAAAATATCTAACTATTTTTTAAAAAGTGTTGAATAATTAAGCTCGTAAAAAATATTGATTTAATTGAGGGGGTTGGGGATGTAGAAGTATTCTTAGGTATAAAGTTATGTGTTAAATCTTTGATCGTAGAGTTTTAATTTTTTAATTTATCTCTTCTTTTTGACAAAATAGTATATGTACAGTCGGTAACAAAAGTGTCCGAACACTAGCGAAAATTCCTATGTAAAAAAAGTACGCTTCAAGCGGTTTTGTTAAATAAATCCTTGTCGAATCCTATCCTTAGTCAGTGTAGGAACATGAATCGATAAGGATTTATTTAACAAAACCGTATGAAGTGTACTTTTTTTACATAGGAATTTTCGCTAGTGTTCGGACACTTTTGTTACCGACTGTAATTCGAATTTTTGGATATTTCGAATTTTTCTCTGGTCCCTTCAACTTCGAATTATCCAGGTTCTACTGTAATTATTTTAATTATTGACATTTAAACCGTAGAATTGGATTTTTTTTTTTTTTTTTTTTTTTTTATTACTGCAATTTATTTCTTTTTTAATTACATGTTATCTGATTAAATAAACTGATTTAATGTCATTTTTAAAGGATTTATTTTAATTTTCTTTATTTGTCTACTTTTTGCAAAATAAATAAATAAAATAGCCATCACACATTGGATTTTGAAGTGCAGGTGCAGAAAAAATAACTTCTTTTTCTAATCTTGCAATAAATCAAACTTATAATACTTATTTATTGGACCTTAAAATACAACAGAAAGTATTTACAAGGATATAAAATAAAATTCCTATTTATCTTTATATCACGCTGTTTAAAATTATTTTGAAGATTTACTTATTTATTTATTTTATATTTATATTTATATTATTATTAATATTATTATTATTATTATTATTTTAAGTTTATTTCTTAAATAGTTTTTTTTTTTTTTTTTTTTTTTTTTTTTTACTTTTTTTAAAAAAATTATCTATTTATTTATTTTTACATAATAAAAGAAAATATTTTACAGCACATTATAAATATATTATACAAGGCAATTAGTTTTACTCAATTGATTAAAAAAAAAAAAAAAAAAAAAAAAAAAAAAGTATAAAATAATATGAAAGTTCCCATTATCTAAGGAAAGTTGCTTAAGAACTGGTGAAATGTAATACTTGCCAAACCGCGATCGTACTTTAAATACATCGAAAATGTTGAATAATTTATTTATTTATCTTCTTCTTCTTCTTATTATTATTATTATCTTCATCATCATATCATTATTATTTACAATTTGAATGAAAAATCCAAATAGCTATTATTGAACAATACTACTAGTCAATCAAGATAAATATTTCCATTATCTATTTTTATTAGACATTAATTATTAAATAATTTTGGGTTTTGTTATTATTAAAGCAATTTGTTTGTTCATATAAAAAATGAAATTTATTGTTCTTAAATGAAAATTCAAAAAGCTTTTCTAAACTTATTTATACACTTATTTTTCAGAAATATTAATTTTATCAATTTTTTATGAATTGTGGTTATGAAAAGAATAAGAACCAAGCTGTTTTATATTTTCTTTTTTCATTCTTCTATATTCGTCTTTAATTGTAATAAAACTTTCTAATTATCGAAATTTCTAATTATTAAAACTGTCCGAGAAGAATTATTAAAAACAATGTCGATTATAATTGGACTTGAAATTAAATTTTGAGGAAAATGCCCAGATGGTAACTTAAACCGCTTATATAGTAAGACAATAGCCTCCTAAACTAGATGCCTGTCGCGTGGCCCAAAAACTTGGCAGCAGTTGAAGCGGTAGACAGCGCCACCTGGTAGAGTTTGCGCGACTTTTTTATTCAACAGCCACCAAAAATTTTAAAAAATGGGATATGATATACATAAAAGGAGAATAGAATCAAAGAATCGCCGATTTTGTATATCATATATAAATTCTTAAAATTATTGGTGACAGTTCAATAAAAATGTCGCGCAATCTGTACCAGGTGACGCTGTCTACCGTTTTAACTGTTGCCAATTTTCCGAGCCACGCGACAGGCATCTAGTTGAGGAGGTTATGGTAAGACGATAACTTCAAAACTTAAAACAGAAATCTAATAAAAATTATACATGTATTGAAAATACATATTTTATTTATAACTTCCTATAAGTACACAATGTTGTGCGTTCTGAAATTAAGGGCCCTCTTCACTCACCGCCACCGGAAGCCGAAGCTAATGTTTTTCTATGGGAAATTTTTCTTTACAAATAACTTATTAACTAATACATATTTTTAAATTCTGTTTTCACATTCTGAAAATTCCCAGCTGTTAAATTGACGCACCTTTTCTAAAAATGTATTTTTTTAATTTTTAATATTTTATTTCGAAATTGCAAAATAAAAAAAATTCACATATTGAAAATTCGTATTTTGCAGCTTCAAAATAAAATATTAAAAATATAAAAAATATTTTTTTAGAAAAGGTGCGTCAACTTAACAGCTGGGAATTTTCAGAATGTGAAAACAGAATTTAAAAATATGTATTAGTTAATAAGTTATTTGTAAAGAAAAATTTTCCATAGAAAAACATTAGCTTCGGCTTCCGGTGGCGGTGAGTGAAGAGGGCCCTTAAATGACAATCATTTACAAAAAATTAAAAACCATTAATCATCTATATTTGTTAACTCCTCTTCATAGATGAAAGAATCAATTGTTTAGAAATCGTAAAAAGAGAATTTTCTTCCAAAATGACATCATCAGAATTTCTCAAAAGTGAAAACAAAAGTCAAAGCAGACGACGTAAATAATCCATATTTGAAATCGGAAATTCTATTATTTGTTCAACTCCAATGATTTTTTTTTTCCAGCAAGACAAATATGATACTGTGATTTTAATCCACAAAGAAAAATGTTTTTATTATTTGATGGGAAATATTCAAGCAAGAGTTAATTCTTTTTTCAGTCAAGGACATCGTTTAACCCTTTTAGTCGCAGTGTTCCCGCTGATGGAACACCTAATTTTAATTCTGAAGTGCAAAAACTCATCCCGGAAATTTTTTAGCAAAACTTTACATTGATAACATAGCAGAAAAGGCCCTTTTTTTAACGTGAAAATTTAAAATTTCTTCTATTTTAATTATGTTCGTAAATTCCAGTGGAAGTGTAATTTAAATGATCCGAATTACCTTGCGCCGCAAAAGGTTAAATACTCCGGAATAAATTGAAATGTTGGGATCTATGCAACTTTTACGAGTTGTTTGTTGTCGATAATGTTTACTTATAAAGTGATTTATTTATTAAATTAAATGTTATTTGAATTTAATAAGGTTTATTTACAGATTTTTCACACGGAAAATTTCTCGAAAAGGAACAATGCTAATTTTTCATTTTTTAAATATTTATGATCAGCTATGAGTCTAAAAGCTATTTTTTAAATTAGTTTAGTAATTTTTAAAATAAATTAAGTAGTGAACGTTAAAGGGTTAAACATTACGCGCTTTCCCTCATAGTTTTTAGTTAGTATTTTACTTCTTATAATTTTTTTTTTGTTCATTGATAAATCTGGGTCTGTACTATTTCCATATATTTTTTTCTACTACATTTTAATTTTTATTAAGGATAAATAATTAAAAAAGTTTTTCTTTTATTTCTTTATTCTAGTGAAGAAGTAAATTTTTGAATTAAGCATGCACTGCGGTACATTTTTCTGTACAGAAGAAAGAAAGTACACTTTTTAACGTCAAATCAAAAAAAAAAAAAAAAAAAAAAAGTTTTGTTACATTAGTTTTGCAAAATTTTATACTTTATACGTTGTAAATTACCATAATTATTGTAAAATACTGATAATAGTCGTTCTTATTTGCATTGCTAAATGTCTGGTACAAAACAATTTCTAAAATTTTAGTGAAAGTTGCTTAAATTTTTCGGTTTTTCTTCTGTTTTGGCGGCATACGCAAAACGTACAGTATAAGTGTTCCACATTAAAGGACAATGTAATTAACACTTTCGCAACGGCATGTTTTTATATTTTTGACAGTAAGCTCCACCTATGGACGTTATTCTTGTATATTACATTATCAGGTGTCGTACTCTCCATCTAGAGCCCCTAAATAAAATAATAGGCCGGTGCATCACCGCCATTTTTTTGCCTCCGAAGAGGACAGCATTCCCGCTTGGCGTCCTTATCGCTTCCCTAATGATTTTAAGAAATATTGATCTGAAGCTAATCCGGTCAAGATAAGAGCAATAAGCAACAATAATATTCCTAAAAACACATTTTTTTCACAGTACATTCTCAGGATGTCATTTTATTCTGAGGATATCCTATGAATGTACTGGGGTAAGATGTGTTGTTAGGGCGGTTTCTGTTTCTTTTACAAAATGTCGCCAAAACTCAAACACACAAAAATAGAAGGTCTGTGAACACTTTATATTCACTTCTTGAATGATTATAGCAGTTTATCGCTAAACAAACTTCCATATCATAGTTTACTTAGCTAAAATTTTGAAATATAATCAAACAAGTTACTCTTAAGTAACGTAAGACGATTAAAAAAAAAAAAAAAAAAAAAATGTTTATCAGAGAAACGCGCTGGGTACATGTCAGTGGTAACCCTAAGGCAACAAAATGCCTGATGCGCCAGCTCGTATATATAGGAGCCTTATCTCCACCCTTTTTTCAGGACACTTTCCAGAATGAAGAATTTTCGTTATCTTTGCCACCACTAATTTAATGCAGAAACATTATTGTATAAAAACAGTGGTAGCAATAAAGGTAGAAATTTCTGATCTAAAAGATTGTCCTGAAAAAAAAGGCGGAGAGTATGACCCCTGCATTATTTTAAATCATTGTTTTCTGTATTCCTATTTATAATAAAAATGGATATACGTTACAATTACTCTCATTCAAATCAAAGTACTTGTATCGATAGTGCATTAATTATACAAACGTGAATATTGGGTATATTGTTAAAAAATAATGTAACCTATGTAACCTAAAGAAACGCCCGCTGGCGGAGTTAAGATTTTTAAATGACGTGAATTCACGTCAGCGGTCGCGAAAGTGTTAAATCACATGCTATAGTTTACAGCATGTTATTGCATTTTCAGCTTATAAATTACTGCATTTGAAAATGATATTTAGAAAATTAAATATTTGTTTTTAGGTAAACCTGTAGCATGCATACATTTTTTTTTTTTTTTTTTTTTTTTTTTAACATAAAACTATGATTTATTAATAATCTCGTGATAAATTTTATCCGTAATTTCAGCATTTTAACATTATATCAAAAATAAATCGTTAATTTAGCTATTTATTAAGATACTAATAATAATAATAATAAAATTAATGAAAATATAACTGATACCTTTAAATAAGATAGATGATGTATGTAGCCCGCCTCTCATTCATTTTATGCTACTCAGTAAGTATGTGTGCATGTACACCGCGACAGAGGGAGTGAAATTTCATTAAATTATTTGATTTTTGTATGATTTATTTTTCTTATTTTCTCCGATCAATACATCAATCAAATCCTAATAAGAAAGATGATGTATGTAGCCCGCCTCGCATTCCTTTTATGCTACTCAGTATGTGTGCGAGTATACTGCAACAGAGGGAGTGAAATTTTATTAAATTATTTGATTTTTGTATGATTCATTTATTTATTTTTTCCAATCAATACATCAATCAATTCCTTTGGCGATCTATTTTGATGATTTTTTTGGTCAGCAAAGCTCTGGCGAATCAGAGAAGATATAAAAGTTGCTTTCTTTAAAAACAATCAATAAATTTTCTTTTGGAATTTATAAAAAAAAAAAAATAATGACCATATTTTTAAAAATTAGAATTATTTTCAAATACAGCATTGTTATCCTGCTTCCTTAAAAAAAGAAAAAAAAAAAAAAAAAAAAAAAAACTAGTCTTTGTAGATAGTAGTATATATGAAGTTTTCATTAATTAAATACAAATTTACATGCAGAAATATCCGCAATAGGATGTGAGAAAAAAGTGTTTATTCTTTACAAATACTTCCTACTCTATTTTATTCATGAATATATATGAATGTAAATTTAAAACTATCAACTCTCAGTTATTATTTTGGTTACAATCAAAACAAAGAAGAACTTTCTTCGAGGAAAATCCGCAAACAAAATCTTTTACACTTGTACACCTCATAAACTGTACTTTAATATACGCATTTGGGTTATGTCAATCAACAAAAGCAAAAGACAACAACAACAACAACAACAACAAAGCAGCTTGTTAAGAAACACTTGATGAGTACTTAGTTCAGATTACTTATCTTGAAAATCTTGTAAATCCAAAAGATTCTAGTATTGTTTCTTTGTTTCTTAAGCAAAGAGAAAAAGGGCATTATCGGGCGTATTTTCATTTCTTCTTCCGGAACAGAAAAATTAATCGCTGTTGCCAATAAAACTCATGTGTCTTAAAAGAATAGTAGGAAAGTAATACGAGAAATAATCGTCTGCACGAAAAGATTCTAATCTTTAATTCTGAGAGAAAATGAATTTGATTTCCAGAGATATTAATCTTATGTCCGATATATCTTTCGTATTTGATGAAATAAGCATATATGAAAAAGTTACAAGTTATTTTATTTATTATTACTTTCCGTATAAAATAAAAAATGTACATATATTATTATTAATTTTACTTTGGGATGTAACAAAAATCTAAAAGTTATAGCAAACACATTTAACTGTTATTAAAAGACATAGGTACACAAGAAACAAGAATGATTAAAATTACAAAATTATATAAATGTATTAAATTTTTATGCAATAACCTCTAGAGAAACTTTCACAGCGAGTTTGTGAAATAGGCGCAAGGGAGATACTTTATTACATATTATTTTATGTAATATGTAATGAAGCTCTTTATATGAACTGTGTACTTAAATGGAATAAAAACTTCAACAAAAGACATTTTTCTTTTCTTTCCTTTTCTTTTTTATTTTCCCTGAAAACTCTATATAGGACTGTAAAGTATGCTAAAAAAAAAAAAAAAAAAAAAAAAAGAAAGAAAAAAGAGTCTTTAAAAGAGCTTTATAGTTACGAAAGGCACATTTCTCTGTTTTTCTTTTCAGAAAATGTTCAAAGTGAACTTGCATGAGTTGTAAATTACATCAATTGCAAGTATGTTTTAAATGTAATAATTTATCGTGTTTTAAGTAAATTATATTATACGTGCACGAATCTAGTTATGCATACATTGTATGCATACATAGTAGGTCGTATGTGTCGTTACTGTAAAGAAAATCAACTATAAATTTAATAAAAAATTAAATAATAATAAAAATAAAAATAATAGCGATAACAACAGCAGCAAGCCACTCAACCCCCCCCCCCCCCTATTTTGAGCATTCCCCTTTCGAAGAGTATTCAACACATTCTCCACCAATAAAAATAGGGGTTGGTTTTCTTCCCAACAGTCATAAACAGTATTATACTAAATGCATGTATGCAAATTTGCATGTATTTTGTGTGCATTGTAATAATAAAACGTTAACATATATATATATGTATTAGTTATTTTAGTGTTTCTTGGTTACTCTGAGTTTATTTTCACTCTTGATTGGTGGTTAGTAGATGTTTTGGCCATAATACAAGGAGAATTTCAGCTTATGCTCTCTTTGTAACAGAAAACCATTTACTTTGCATACTTTGGTTTCCTTTCATGTCTAGATAGCGTAGGGTCGCGGTAGCCCAGTCGGTAGAGCGCCGGCCTCGTAATTGGAAGATAGCGGGTTCGGTACTCGAGCCGGCCAAAGACCGACGTGTACACTAATGGTGGCTGGTGCACGTAAAATCTGTCGTGGTCGCAATGTCCTCCATGTTCCCATAAAAAATTATACCTCTGGGGGTCACCGAAGCGGGAGAACCATCCCTTCCGTAGAGGATCAAAATTGTGATGGCATGTCTCCGGACCACCTCTAGGGGTGTGTCCCAGACCGTTGCCAATTGCCCATCTGCGCAGCACTAGTGCGACGTAAAACCCAATCATCCTAGATAGCGTAAGGATTCAAGCATGCTTTCATGTGTTTCCAATTGTCTTGATTTATTTCAATATTAACGATTTTCATGGTGGCTTTGGGTTTCATCATATTTATTGTTTAGTCAATATATATAATTGTTTAGCGTATATTAATTGACTTGTTTAGATACATATAGATATATACATTCGAACCTCGTTAACATTAATCTCAAGGGGAATAAAAAATGTGTTTATGTTATCAATAGTTCATGCTGTCAGTGACTCAGAAACTAATCTTCATTTTGAAGGGAGTTGTCGAAACAGTTCAGGTTACCAGTAATTCACGTTAATGAGGTTCGACTGTATATATATATATTGCAGATGGCAGCACTATTCAATTCATATTCTGGTAATCTGTAAGAATGGATCCTAGAATAAGGATTCCTTTTTTTTTTTTTTTTTTTTTTATGAGCTGGATTATGATTTCACTTTATTTACTCGATGATTTTTGTCATTATTGTACTGAGTTTAACTGTACTTTTAACGGCGATCTGGTTTTTAAATTTTGCATGTGACGCACTTATTGCATGCATCTTTTAGTTGCCCATTTCTTGACTATTTTATTAGTGATTATTTGTTGAATTTTTACTATATTTATTGGTCTTTTTGGCTTAATAATTTTTATATGTTTCTCTTTTTTTGTGGTGAGATTAGTTTTATTTTGAAATTTGTTTTTTTCTTGATTTGGCTCCAAAGAATGTTTCGGGACAGGATCAAAGATATTCTTAGCTATTGCTATCTTTAAGACAGAAAAAGATTCTTTTTGCATATTTGTGTTCTACCCGGCCTTTGATAATGTTAGAATGCAAATACGTAGTTATCTAATTCTAATTTATTCCATTTTTGTTTGATTTGGTGGTCTTTGTTTTTGATCATATTAATTTTTTGAATACTGATAACATCTAATAATCCTTGAATTTCTATTGTGTGATTTTCAATATATACACACATATATATATATATATGTATTAAATAGAAGAGTGTGCATGCTATATCGGTCTACTGACGACTGGTACGTTCACAGATTTATTCAAAATGAAAAATATACTTTTTCTTAGTCTCAATGCGAGAAATCAATCAAACTTTCAATCAAACTTTTTATTATTAAGGTTGTAATTTATTATATTTTGACGGTATACAGTTTACCATTATTACCATAATCTAAATAAGTAAAATTAATGTAGAATTGAGTAATAAATGCACCATTTATATTATAAATATCAACTATCAACACTTTTGTAGAAGAAAATACAGTAGAACGCCGATTATCCGAACTCCAATTAACCGAACTTCCAATTATCCGAACAGCTTATTTTCCTATTTATTTTTCTTTATCCGCACTTCCAATTATCCGAACAGCCTATTTCTCCCCTTTGAATGTTTGGAAACAGCTATGAAATGGCTCGAACGGCAGAATGACGCAGATCCTATTCAATTAGCATGTCTAAGAAGAATTCGAGATATGGCAGCATTCAAAAGAATGTCTTATTTGAAGCAAGCAGCAATCAAAAACTTTTTTGCTTCAATTATAATTAAATTATAATCTCTAGAGTTAAAAAAAATAATAATAAGTAATAATAATAATATTTAAAATATTATATAAAATAGTGGCATAAACATCCCTGACTATGAATTTTTTAATTAAAAAATTTCGTAAGTTATTTGGAATTTGCGATTTACTTAACATGGCAGAATAAGGTAAAATTGAGCATAAACGTCCATTTTGAGGATCATAAATATATCAGACAACTTCAAAATAACATTTATGGTATTTGTTTAAGTTTTGATATTTGTTATTTAGTTCAAATTTTTTAATTTTTAAACACGCCAGCACAAATTGGTGATGCCAGTCCTAAGCCTGGATAAAGTGTGAAGGGTTTTTTTATGGTCACAATATCCCTAAATTGTCTGTCCAATTATCCGAACTTTTGCTCATCCGAACTAGGGTCTGTCCCGACGTGTTCGGATAATCGGCGCTCTACTGTATTAAAAGATTAAACTATAAATAATTATTTCTTTCGTGACAGGTTTTTTTTTTTTTCCCACAAGATTATACAAAGCAAAAGTTTCTTTTATAAAATACTCGCAATTTTTTTTTTCTTCCTAATGATTTCATAAATAAACGTTACCCATACGTACGCACACCATCAACATTCATTAATACTTGTACGCAATTTTTACACAATAAATTTCTCGAATTTGAGAATTTTTAATAATAAAATTCTTTCTACGAACTTTATGATGTATGAAGAATTATAAAATTCTTTCACGAAGAAAATATGCGAAATAGAACGCATATTTTTCTTTAAAAAAAAAAAAAAAAAAAAAAAAAGAATTAAAAAAAAGAATTAAAAAATGTCGTGGAATGAGTAAATTTTAATTTTCTAAGACTTTACTAAATTATATATGTCTTAAGCTTAATATTTCGAAAAATAATAATAATAATAATAAAATATTAAAATTGTTGTATGTTTGATGTAAAAATTTGTACAGAAGAAACTCCAAAATGTAATCTAACAAATTTGTTTAAAAGTTTTATGATAGAATGTAGTGATTAAAATAATTTTTTTTTTCTTTACAATTTTTTAATTATTAAGTCACAAACTTTGTAAAAAAAAAAAAAAAAAAAAAAAAAAAAAATTAATTTTAAAACTGTTTTAAACTGAATTATTTGCTCTGTATTTTATTTTCGTTTTATATAATGTGTGTTATTTACTGTGATGAACAATGAGGAAAAATAATTACATTTTGTTATTTATTTCAATTTAGTTATTTCTTCTTTTAGTATCAGAATGCTTAAAAATGTGAATAATAATGATTACGATGTTAATAAGTAATGGTTAAAATTAAGAAAAAATTGCAATACTTTGATAAAATTCTCGTTATAAAGCAGATGAGAATTTAATTTCAAGTTTTAAAAATACGTGAATTTATTTTGCTTTTTAGGATGAGAGTCATATTTCGTTCAGACAGGGATAAAACGCCGTCACCATTTGCAATACACCAATATCTTAGCTGCCAGTTCTTCGGATTTTCTAACACCATGTTTTACTTTTCCCTGTGTTTGATAGAAGGAAGTATTGGCTTCGCAAAAATTTTCAACTTCCGACGTTTTCGATGTATTTACACGTTTTGAGAGACTGGAACAGGATTTGACCCTTTTTAGGAAGCCTGTCGATGCGTATGTATGTCAGAGAAAACTTTTGTAGTAACTGTATCTCACTAATTACTCTGCAGAATGTCAAACAAATTGATATGTAGTTGCATTTCAACATATATTAGTGCCTATCAACTTTTGGTGAAAATCGCCTAAAAGATGCAGTTGTCCTCCTGTTTTTTTTTATTTTCTCCCCCCCCCCCCCTAAATTTTCAACATAGAGTTACAGGACAAAATTTCCTATAAATGTACTCAATGAAAATTATTTTTAAAGAATCATTATAGAATTAAAAAGAATTATTTCTGATAAAGTCGACTAGGGAAACAATTCGGACACGTAGGAGCAATGTTTCTCTTTCTGGGGAGGGAGGAGGGGAGGAATTCCTGTCAGAGGGGAGAAACTGTTTTGTATGGGTATATTTCAGAAAAAAAAAAAACGTCAAAATCTTTAAAAAGAAAGGTTGAACCATGGATTTATGATAATTTAAGATAGTTATGTTTTTTTTTTTTTTTTTTTTTTTTTTTTTAAGGTGCATTTTTTAATATATCATTGGTCGAGCATAAAAACGACTTTCTTTGGACATTTTATGCTACTTCTAAGATCATTTATCAATAATTTTAATACATTGTTTGTACTGAGTGAATTTGTATAGGAAAATATATAAGAAAGTTTTGTGATGGCCACAACATATTAGTTTAAAATTAGTTATTGTCGTTTAATTTAATTTTAGATTTTTTGTATTAAATAAAGAAAAAAATATTTGTTTTGGAATATTAGTGTTAGAAAATCTCCAGTTTTGCAGCTTTGACCTAACTTTTCAATAATACGAAATGATTTATTACATAGACTTCTTGACATCGTAAGAAAATAATTTTTGTATTTTTTGTAAAAAATTTTAAGTGTTTTTAATATAATTAACATAGCCTAAGAGTTTGAAAATACGTAAAGAGAAAAGCCTATGCAAAAATAGCACTCGGGTTCTAAATTAAATTCTGTCGAAGAAAGATCTTTATTGTTCTTTATTTTTAGTAAATAAAATATAGTGTACAAACTCTTTAGTTTATTCAATGTTAAAGTAATTACGCACCTATAAAAAGATAAAAACATTTTGTATTCATCAAATTTTCTGCGTATAGTATTTACCAATATTTGAATTTGAATTTTGTAAAATATACGTACAACACAGCTGTATAAAAGCGATCATCTGCCTTTTTGTGATTTAAATTTGCAATTATTGCCAATTTCATTGGTTTTAAATCATGAGTGTCATAATTTGCAAAGATATTTAAAAAGGGTTAGTTTTAAAATGACATTAATACTTAAATTTACGTCGTTGATTTTAACAACTGCACATGATTTTAAATATAATGAATAATTTAGCTTTTATAATTTTTTAATTTTACGAGATACTGCCATTCTAGCACTAAACAGATTCTTAATTTTGTTTATTCATAATATTTTAATTTTTTTCACGACTTTATCGTTTGAGACCATTTAATTGTTGTTACTTTTAAGAGACATTAATTTATTAATTATCCAAGCACAAAATGTTATTAATTCGTTGAAGAGATAATGGAAACATCATTCATACATTTTGGATTAATACAATATATACATATACATAATGTTACGAATTTGTAAATAAGAGTAAATATTTTTATGTAAATTCATTCAAAGATGCTTAGTCAGGTTATAAAGTGTTAATTTTCAGCATTTCTAGCTCGTTTTTGTGTTAAAATAGCTTATTTTCTCTTAAAAATGAGTTCAAAATCTTCATTAATGCGGTAATGGCTTTGGCGCCAAATTTAGCCAGTTTTTCACTCCTTAGCGACTTTTTTGGCGACTTTGGCGAGAAAATCCTTATTATCGATATACCAAATATCTAAGCTCTAACTTGATTGGCTGGGAAGTTTCTGGAATTTTCTCCATTTTCTACGCAGGTATTTAAGAAATGGAATCGCGCCAAATGAGTCAGTTTCGCCAAGGTATTTGCTGCATGAAGAGCTAACTGAGCGTCTTTGACTACAGCCTTTGCTGTACGTTAATGCTATGATACAGTTTGTACTGTGAATTTGATGTTGTCAGCTGTTATTTAAGCTGTGTTTTCTGGGGAAAACTGAACTGGATACTTGGTTTATAGACGTGTATTCTACTAGAATCTTCTGTAAATAAACTCGTAAGTCTCTACAAAATTTCCCTTTCATTCAGAGATAATTCACGAACCTCGTGTACGCAACAATATATATACAGTCGATAACAAAAGTCTCCGAACACTAGCAAAAATTCCTATATAGAAAAAGTACACTTAATACAGTTTTACCCACTCCATACGGTTTTGTTAAATAAATCCTAGTCGAATCCTGTTCTTAGTCAGTCTAAAAACAGGATTCGACAAGGATTTATTTAACAAAACTGTATTAAGTGTACTTTTTTTATATAGGAATTTTTGCTAGTGTTCGGAGACTTTTGTTACCGACTGTACATTGTATTGTATTACATTGTTACTAGAAGACGCATAAAGTTAGAATATTGTTGCTTTATCTCCTTAGGTTAACTCTTTGCATTCAAGAGATAATTCTCGGGTACCACTTGATTTGATACGGAATTTTTTTATATGTTTAACAAATGTTCTTCTTTAAAGTATAGAGTTCCAAAAAATGGGGAAATAAAAAGTTTTAAACGTTAAATTATTTAGTGTGAAATCATTTCATGTTAACGATAAATAATTTACGAAATATGCGGAAAATCGTCTCAATATGCTGGTTCGCTGAAACGAAAAAGGCCTCCAGTGCAAAGGGTTGAAATAGAAAAAATTTAATATAAAAGTTATACGTAATAATTATTAAATAATATAAAATAATTATAAAATACGATAAAAAAAATTATAAATTTTTTAATGTAATTTCTTGTAATAACATAATAATTACCCAATTGCCCTAATTACAGGAGAGGAAATAAGTATTCATTTTGTACTGTAGAAATAAAACGAGTATGAATTATGCAATAAAAAGAGCAGAAATAAGTTTCAAAAATGTCGAAAGGATGAAAATTTACAAACCATTCGTTTAAGCGTTTAAGTCCGTCTTTTTCCGTCAAGCTTAACCGAAATAAAAGGCTGGTGTCACTAATTTTTTTTTTTTTTTTCGAAAAAATATGATTATTTAATATCTGAAGTGTACAATACCAAATTCTCATATGTATACTGTGCGTAGTATTAATTTTATAAATCATTAAACAAATATACTGAAAAACGACTAAAACTGTAAGGGTTTTAAACGTATTGAAAAGTTCTTTTGAAAAATACTTATATTAAGAATTTACACCCCGGCGGAAGGGACTAACCTACACGTACAAAATAATTTCCTGGTTGATTATTTCTATTATTGTTATATTTTTTGAGTTTTCACAGTTATTGGTTAAAAGGAACCAGAATTTTGTCCCATGTTGCTATATTAAAAGTTATGGGGGGGGGGGGAAGTAAGGCAATGCTATCTGTTGGGCAATTCATACCAAAAGTTGATAAACACCAATTTATATCAAAGTGCATTTATATATAAATTTTATGGAATTCTGGTAATAGTTCTTGAGTTAGAGCTGCCAGAAAAATTTTGTCACACTTGCACAAGCAGACAGACGCATTTTAAAAATTGTCAAATGATGTTCTGGAACTCTCAAAACGTGCAAATCCATAGAAAACTCGAAGCTAAAAGTGTTTACGAATCTAACAAGATCTTCTATTGAACATAAAAAAAAAAAAAAAGAAATAACGTATGCTGTGTTGGGTGTGTAAACAAAAGTCGCTATAAAGTAATCCTTAAAAAAAGATACCATAGCAATTTGCAGCGCAAAAATACAAATTATCAGAAGATTGTATTGCAGATTTACATGAATATGTACGTATACACCTACATGTTGATATTGGTAACATAGAAGAGTTGGTGAAGTACAAATCTGTACTGATAAGTATAAAGGATTTAAGTCCAAAAATGTCGATTTTGAGTTATGTACATAGTCAGACTCAGAAAAAAATTCTCTATCGATTGGTATAAAGGATTTAAATCCATGTCATTTAGTCTTTGAGAAAATCCATTGGTAAAAAAAGATTCAAGTCAGAAATTTAGCATTAATCTTTGGTATAAAATATTTAATTCAATTTTTTCCCCTTATTAAATGAAGGTTGACAATCACTGAATGGTATAAAAGGTATAAATTAACATAATCCCTTTTTCCTAATCGATTCTTCTGATTAGTTTTTAGTTAGTTTAACTTTATTTTTCGTCTCCTGAAAAATCAAGAATATGGACTTAAATCCTTTATACTTATCAGTACAGAAATGTTCCCGAATGTTACGAAATAAGATTACATAATGAAATACACTTTTATTTTCTAAATAAAAGTCAAAATTGAGCAGCATTTAAATAAATAAATAAATAAAGGAAAAGAAAAGAAAAGAAAAGAAAATACAAGCTCAAAATCCTTCTATTTTTCCTAAAACCTAAATGATACGGACTCAATTCTCTTAACAGGTTTAAATGTAACTCAATTTCGTTAATGTGCTATCGTATTTTAGAACCAACGTTTTTTTTTTTTTTTTTTATTAAAACACGAGCACTTCCAGAAAATGAGTTCGTTCTATTACAAAATTGTCGCTGAAAAAAAAAAAAAAAAAAAAAAGAATTTTTTTTTTTTTTTTTTTTTACATTACGTAGATTGGCAACAAGTTTCCACCTGTCGCCCTTGGCAACCAGTTACTTTATCTTTCAATAAACCAATCAACTGATAATGTACCGGCAAAGGCTTTTACTCAACATTGAAATAACTTGAAACTTTTGATATAAAAACCTAAAGAAGATTATTTTTTCATTCAACAGACTACTAAAAAGTTGGAGTATATGATAGTATTATCTCATACCCTTAGGGGATATCGTTTATGAAAGTATATATGTATATATAAAAAAAAATAAATAAATAAATAAAATATGCTTATTTTTTTTAAGACAAAATTAATTTACACAAAATTTTAAACCGAATATAGTTGATAATCTGGATTAATTTATGATTTATCGTTTGGGATAATCTAGATTAATTGGATCGATTTTGCTTCCTTTTTCTTTCTTTTTTAATTAATTCTTCTTTTTTTTTTTTTTTTTTTTTTTGTAATGTGAATCTAATATATATATATATATATATAAAATAAAATTCACACAAAAATATAAGTTTGTTAATTGATCATTTTATCGGCAAATGGAAAGGAAAAAAAAAAAAAATCTGAACTAAATAAAAATAATCAAAAATAGCATTTTTTAAATCAATTTCATTTTCTTCTTAAAATAAATAAATAAATATAAAATATAAACCGAAATCATTTAATAACTTCTGACTATAAATTCGGGCTCATTTCTGAAATTTCAGGTCAGACATTAACTCTTTTATGTATTACAGCAGGTGGGCGTGGCTTTTGCAAATTGCATTTTTAATTAAATGTTATATTGTACGTAATATTGATATAACATCTCTTTTTATGTGAATATTAACATCTAAGAACGTTTAGTTTAAAATGCAATATGCAAAAGCCACGCCCATTCGTGTATTTTACTTTTAAAAGTTAACCAGAAACATCGAGTTCTTAACGGTTTAAAATGACGTTTAAACCGTTAATGACGTTAAAACGCCACTTACTTTATTTTATATTAAAACTCAAAATGTGTCAAAGATTTTCGGCTCACCCTGTATATTCAGTGGAATTAGCCTTAGAAAGAGAAAGCCAAGTGCCTGGTGTAAAAGGATAGACTTGGAAGCATAAAAGGTGAAAATAATCAGCAAATTGTTTCGAGAAAAAAAAAATTAATTTTCTGATTATTATTACTTTTTATGACATACAAAATCATCAAATATCTTTATGTAAACATAAAATTCATGAATAATTATTTATTTAAAATTTTTATTTCTTTAAAAATTAAAATAAAATAAAGTATTTACCTCAAAATCTTGTAGCTTCCATTAAAATCACCTATCGAAGAAAGAACAATAGATGAGTTAAATGTAAAATTAGAATAATATACAGTAAAACAAATCGTATAAACATTAAAGTGGTCAAGCAGCTTTTTTTTTTTTTTTTTTTTTTCAGTACAGTCGGTAACAAAAGTATTCGAACACTAGCAAAAATTCCTATGTAAAAAAAAGTAGAGTTAATACTGTTTTGTTAAATAAATCCTTGTCGAATCCTGTACTTAGTCAGTCTAAAAACAGGATTCGACAAGGATTTATTTAACAAAACTATATTAAGTGTATTTTTTTTATATAGGAATTTTGTTAGAATTCGGATACTTTTGTTACCGACTGTACATCAATTACGTAATAGAGTATAAAATTACGATAAAAATTTAATAATATATTATATCACTATATCATAAGTTCGACTTTCGTAAAATCTACTGGAATTAAAAATAATAATTCTAGTAAAAAAATAAAAAATAATAATAATAATAGAGGAATTAAAAATAAAAAGATACTGACACTATCTTATACATTTTAAATCAAGGGCGTAGCAAAGAAAGCTGTTGAGTCCTTTATTAACCTTTCTTATTAAGGTTTACCTTTAAAATGCAATTATCGGTCAAAACTCCGATTTTCAGTTTTTGTTTTAGTATTAAAGCCTGACATTTTAGCTTTCTAAATCAGTTTGAATTTTATTTCTTTCTTGCTTAGAACTTGAGTTACAGGTATTTTAATATTAGTCACTCGCCAGTTTTTAAAACCGAAAGTGACCGTAAATGTTTGTTTACATAAATGTTTACTCAATATATGCATCAAAATTTGTTACTGCATGTAAAATGAATTAAAAATAAATAAATAAATAAATAAATAACTTTGCAACGAATCAGGAAACTTATTGAAATTCTTTTTTATTTAATAGGTAAAATCTGGTTTTTAATTACGTTTTCTGCTTTTTCTCAGAATGAGATTTTTAACATTTTCCTCTATCCCAAAACATCATAACTCCAAAAGTTATGATTGAAACCTTATGAAACTTTGACAAAATACTCTAGAGAAGTTGTTTTAGGGATTGAACTACTACAATGAATCTAGCTAAATTATTTTTTGTGGGTAAAAGTTATGAACTGTCATGATTTTTTCAGCATGTAAAACGTTATCTTCTCTAAAATATTAAATAACATGGTTATAGTTTTGAGAATAGTTCACTCTCTTAAGGACCTTTCAATAATCAAAATAAAATTTACAGAATAAAAATACCTTTATTTAAATTTAACTTATGATGTTTTGTAAAAGTGCTTATTTTTTTGCAAGTTTTGAGCCTAAATATCAAAATATTTTTTAATTTGCATAATTTTTCATGTTATTCACTGTTTTTAACTATATTCTATTATGTAATGCACATAAATAGGCAATTTTTCAATTATTAAAAAAAAAAAAAAAAAAAAAAAAATCTCCGAAAGTAGGCAGGAGCCTTAAAAAAAAAAAAAAATCGTGTTAAAAGATTGTTGACATATTTAGAGGTTTAATATAAGAATAAATTATTAAAAACTGCATTATGCAAGTAGATTTACATTCAGAAAACCAAAACATATTTTTATGATTTCCTAAAAATTTTATATTTTTTCGTTCGCATGTGCTGATATTAAAATACCACACTTTTAATTTAAATTCGTAAACCATCATTTTCTTTACTTTTTTTTCCCTCGTTTTTTCCATAAACTTATAATAAACAATTGCAAATCTTGGTAAAAATTTTAAAAATAGTGTAAAATTTTATACAAAATAAAAATAAATAATAATGATAATAAATTCAGCAGCTATTACAAGATTCTTTGATACTTTACGAAAATCGGTATTCTGTTTTATTCGGAGTCTGTAATATTTCTGTCATAGATAATGTATAATCAGATTTTAGCCAAAATAACAGGTACCTGATTCTATATATTAACAGGCAAGTATGAAGTTTGTGGTACACTTTTAACATATTAATTATGGGAGTAGAGGATTGAAAGTGGTATCATCCGAAATAAGCTAGATTTGCAGACTACAAAAAATATTTTCTTATGATGTCAAGAAGGTATTTAAAAATACTTTTATTTTTTATGCATTTTTTCATTTTATACCCGTAATCTCTTGTATTTAAAATTCCTTTTATTTGAAACTTTTGCGTTCCTATAGCAACGGCTTGAAATATTATACTATTGAATATATATGCAAATTAAAAAAGGATTTGATTTATGATAGTTCTATTTTTCTTTTTTCTTTTTTTTCGAATTTATTTATAATCTAATTTCTTTTTTTCTTTTCTTTTTTCCTTTTTTTCTTATTATTATTAATGATTTACGTCAGCTCTAATTTAAAGAGATATTTTTTAGCTAAAACATGATGCATTTCAATTAACTGAAATTGACTACTTATTTTTAAAAAAGTAGATTTATCAGAAAATTTTTCGATTTCCGGTTTTCAGTGGATTTACACGTTTTGAGATTTCCTGAACACTATTCGACCATTTTTAGAAATGTCTGTCTTTGTGAGCTAGTAAAGCTTTTCGAGCACTGTATCTCATGAACCAATGAGCTAAATTTAACTGAACTTGATATTTGGTTGGACATTCGTTTGAAATAGTGCTGATTAGGTTTTGGGCTATATCGCTCGCGCTGCCACGCTGCGATTTCCTCTTATTTCAGGAAAGGTTCAGCATCTACAGTGTGCCAAACTTAGTATAAGTGATATATATTACGCAAAACTCTGCTGATTCAGTTTAAGTGCATATCGGCCAACAAATGGCGCTGTAAATTTGCAACTTAATTCCCTTTTGCCTTTTGGGGAAGATTAAAAGCTTCTATTTATATATTAATAGGCAAATACGAAATTTATTGTGATTCGACAGGTGTGATTAACGAGAGTTGCTTAAAAAAAAAAAAAAAAAAAAAAAACCTCACACGATGTCAAAAAGCATTTAAATAGCAAAGAACACTGTCAATATCAAAACAATTTGTCAGCAGTTTGAATATATATATATATTCACTTCTGTTACCAGATAAATAATTATAAAATTTATTTTTTAAATGTTTACTTAAAAGAATTCTGAAATTTGAATAAATTTGTGGTCGAATTTCGGCCACTGGATGATACTAGTTCCTATTAATACAGGGTATCTATTACTAAACTTCAGGGTGCTATTACAGGGTGCCTATTCAGCGCTCTCTGTAGCTGTAACTAAAATTCGGATTTGAATCAAACATTAATTGCCCATCTGCGCAGCATCAGTGCGACGTAAAACCCAATCACCAATCACCAATCACCTTGAATCAATCATTTGTATATAGGCAATTTAAAGGATGCGCTCAAAAATTCCCCAAAAAATAAAATTAAATAAAATTTTAAAAATGTTTGTCAGGTGGCGCATTACAGTCAGAATGCTTGAATCGATATGCAATAAGTAACTGGGATCTATTTTAACATTTTTAAATCTTACGACATTTAAAACTATTATTCTTACATTTTGCAAATTTTTTTGCGACAAAACTTAACAGATGGCAGAGTGATTAGTCGTTCATTTTCCACTCCTTGGCCTACCCGTTCTCCCGATTTTGATCCGTGGGATTTTTGGTTATGGGTTCATTTAAGGAGTTTCGTTTATCATGTAAATATTGTAACTTTGGCTGACTTGAAGGACTGCATAACGTTGTAATGCGGCAGATTACTGGTAATCAACTTCAGTTACAGTCGGCAGCAAAAGTATCCGTGCACTAGCAAAAATTCCCATATAAAAAAGGTATACTTAATACTGTTTTGTTAAATAAATCCTTGTCGAATCATGTCCTTAGACTGACTAAGAGTAGGATTCGATAAGGATTTATTTAACAAAACTGTTTTAAGTGTGCTTTTTTATATAGGAATTTTTGCTAGTGCTCGGATACTTTTGCTGCTGACTGTAGTTGTTGAATATATCGTTTATCGGCTGCAGATTTTAGAAGTTAGTGATGGGGGCCAACATTGAACAACGGGCTTTACACCGATGAACAGTCTCTGATAAATAATAAAAATGTGTGTAATAATAAATAAAGATATTTCTACTAAAATTTGTAGCTCGTTTAAATTTTGATATATGGCCCCCCAGCAGAATTTTTATTTTATTTTATTTATTTATTTTTACAGAATCTTTAAGCGCATCCTTTGAATTGTCTATTTTTACACATTTTTGACTCGATACGCCTTTTAGTTACACCTGCAGAAAGCGCTTAACAGACCAAGTTTAACACGTTGAGCGCCACGCAAATTCTTAAAATCGGTTAAAATTCCATAATGATTCCTCCTGTAATAAATAAAATTTAAGCAAATTTTTAATAAATTTTCAATCATTAAATGTAATATTTTTAATTTTATATCCTATTTTATATCCGCCACCGATAGTTGATGCGGTTTTATATAATATTTGACACTGTCAGCCATCGATGGCTGACACGCTCAACGTTTTAATTTTTTATTGGTAATGGTTTTACTTTCGGGGTAAAGCTTTCACTGTAGTGTTTAAAGTAAAGTATGTTCTGCACACTCCTAAAGTTTCAAGATGATTCCTTCAGTACTTAGAGATATATGATATAATGTCTAGAATCTAGAATGGCTGACATGGCGCTCAACGTGTTAATTATGACCACCCTGTATAATCACAGACTCCTAAGTTTTTATCCAACCATTCAATCCTCGCTTATGTTTCCATATGTTATGTATATTTTAGAATCAATACTTCTCATAAATAACACTTAAAATAAAATTAATATTCACCCTAATTTGAAATTTGTACAAAATTTGTAAGATCCTAATTTGAAATTTGAAAAATATTTGGGTAATCTATTTGGTCTCTATTATAACTATAACTTTAAATTGTACAGTCGGTAACAAAAGTATCCGAACACTAGCAAAATTTCTATGTAAAGAAAGTAGAGTTAATACTGTTTTGTTAAATAAATCCTTGTCGAATCATGTTCTTAGACTGACTAACGGCCTTATTCACTATTAACTTCAACTCTCGGTTCAACACATAAACTTGAAAAGCATCTAAAGGCAGAGTATTGCTTTCACAGAAAATTTGGCACGCTGCTACTGCCATCTAGTGTCAATGTTTTCATATGATTTCTGATTGGCTATTTTCAGCTAAAATATCTGAAAGTAACAATGCCGCTAGATGGCAGACGCAAAGCGTCAGACTTTACTAAAAAGGTGAACCCTGCTTTTATACGCTTTTCAAGTTTTCGTTTTCAACCGGGAGTTGACGTTATTGGTGAATAGAGCCGTAAGAACATGATTCGACAAGGATTTATTTAACAAACCAGTATTAACTCTACTTTTTTTACATAGGAATTTTTGCTAGTGTTCGGATACTTTTGTTACCGACTGTACATTAGTGTTAATTGTAAATGAACAATAGTTCTCTCTAATAGAATAACTTTCCTGTAACCATTTCTTTCGTCCTTCATTTATTATCTTTGAAAATTTTAATAATAATTTAGATTGACTTGCAATTTAATAAATATAACAAAATATCAAATAGTTGTAATGTAGAAATCAGATTTCCTTTTGCTTACGTATTTGGATAAAATCATTTATTTTAACAAATGTAAGCAAATATCATATTTTTTTAATTTATTTGTATCCGTGGTTTCTTTTCATATACTACTTTCTGTTTTTTCATTTATTTATTTTAAGCGATTTTCTTTAACCCTTTATAGTTGGCATATTTTCCTAAATTTAACGGAAAATTCCACCTTTTGGCATTCCTCTAAAACATTTAATAAAAGTTTTTTCCATATTCGTGATAAAATCATTTTCATTTTATTACCGTTTAAATTTTCAAAATCATATATGCATACCAACGGTACTTAAAAGGTCCGCCCATTTTTTCCTTTCCTTTTCTTTCTTTTTTTTTTTTTTTTTTTTTAATTGAAATAATGTTTTTTTTTTTTTTTTTAGTTTGATACCTAGAAGTTTGAGATTTGTCCTTTTTTCCTTTTGTCTGCTATTTACAGACACTCATCCGTAAATGGTTAATATTAATATAAAATTGCATGTCAGAACTAGTCTTAGCTTGATAATGCATGTCACTAATAAAAATTTTTGGAAAATACTTCTATTAGGTTTTATGTTTTGCCTCAATAGTATAGAAATAGGCAAGGTATTAAATGTGGTATCCATAGGTCTAAAGAGTTAGTCCAATTTTCAGTAATGGGGATGATGTTATTTAAGTACAGTCGGTAACAAAAGTGCCCGAACACTAGCAAAAATTTCTATATAAAGAAAGTACGCTTAATACAATTTTGCTATATAAATCCTTGTCGAATCCTGGTCTTAGACTGACTAAGAACAGGATTCAACAAGGATTTATTCAACTAAACAGTATTAAGTGTATTTTTTTTTAAATAGGAATTTTTGCTAGTGTTCGGGCACTTTTGTTACCGACTGTAACATTAAATTGATTAATCATCGAGAGAAATGTTATATTCTTCTGTATTGAATCCAAATATCCATAAATTTTAAAAATGACCTTACTCGCTTAAAATAAATGAATTAATTCACCATGTCAAGGAGTTTTTTTTTTTTTTTTTTTTTTTTTTATCAACTTGAGTTAAAAATGCAATTATTACAGAATTAGTAGCTTTTTATTTAAGCGAACTTGAGTTATCGATATTTATCAATACTTGTGTTATTTCTACTCATTCAACCACTTCTAAGTGGCAATATCGCTCTCGGTTTCTTCAGTGGTACGCTAGTGCAACAGGCATCTCCTTCGTAAAGTGGTCCATTTTTTAAAATCACTTGTATTAAAATCATTAATAAAATAAATAAATTACTCAAATACAATAAATAATTCAAATTTGAGTGCATTATGTTAACGCATTCAATTTCTTGAATTTTAATCAAGATGAGAGGGTGCGTTTCTTCCATAAATATAGTAATAAGACATAGATTGATCAGCGAGAGGGAAAAAGTGAGGCTTTTTTTTTTTCGGGAAAAGTCACTCTAATGGCTGCCTTTCCCCGAGTAAATTACACACAGGTATACACACGAATAATTTAGTAAATAAAATTTATGAATAATGTATTTACTAAAGGTGAATGAAAAACTCCAGATACAGTTTCAAATTCTTTTTTCTTTTTATTCTTTTTTTCAATACTCTCTAATGGCTGATTTTAGAACTTTTTTTCGGCATCAAAATGTTTTGCTCGATAACATGGGAATGATAGATCTATATATATTACTATATCTATGGTTTCTTCTAGGCAAATGAGTAAAATTCACTCAAGTTGAGTTATTTTCATTCTTTCGTTTCAAGAGAGTAATTTCTACCGAACAACATTACAACTACTTTCAGCTCAAAATTTTAAAAGCATACCTAATTCCTGTATCTTTCAGCTGTACTACATCGTAGAATAAAGTTTTAGAAATCATTTAAAAATATTATTTTAAATATACAGAAAAACGTTTGAAAATTTTTTAAGTGAATAAGATATACAATTGAAACTAGTTCAAACAGCATTGTTTTAGCTTAAACAACTAAATTGACCTACATTTAATGCACTCCGTTTGTTTTCACATACAAAATATTAAATTCAACATTTATGGCTCGGTAAGTCTTCAATTTAGACAATTTTGCCACAGACAATGCAATACTTTTGTAACAAAAGAAACGTCATAACCCTGAATAAAAAAAGAAAAAAAAAAAAATAGTGAACCCATGCAACTATTCGTATTACGCAAAATAATGTCATCTTCGTCTTTATTGTTGTTCTTGGAGATTTAAAAATCTTAAATTCTTAATGAGACATTCTAAGAATTGTTATACAACATATAGTATTTACACTGTAATTTTATTCTGTTTAATTCATTAGAAAATTAAATTGAGCTTGTGTAAATTATGATTTTCTCTCTTTAAAAATTTGATCATTTTAGGAACACGATTTTATTACATTTTGTAATTAGAATTTTACTTTCAAAATTTTAGAATTATTTTAAGTAATTAGCTTGTACGCGTGTTTTTAAATTTCTAAAGCTCTATAGATCAATAATTTACTTGCAGAATACAATAAAAGTTTATCTAATACAAAGAAGATATTCAACAGTTTTGGCTTTGTTAGTCCTCAATTAAGTCAACTTTACCAAACACAATTTAATACTTGTATAACGGAAGAAAAACACATTTCTGAAGATAATAAAATTAAAAGACTTTAGTCAACCCATGCCTATACTCGTGTTACGCCAAACAATGCCGTTCCCGTCGTTATTGTTGCCACTAAATGAATTAAAAACTGAAATTCTTAATGGAACATGCAAAGGATTACGAAGTAATATTATTATCATTAACATTATTATTTTAGCTTATGTGCATTAAAGAAATATATTAAGTTGTGTAATTTTTTAATAGATTTATACATTGTAGTGCACTTAAATGTGATTAGATTATTTTATTAATGTGATTGATTAGCATGTTAACGCCCGAATTAATTTTGACATAGAACTATTTATACTAGAGCCACCATCTAGATTCTAGATGTCATAGTGGTTATATGGCAAATGCGTACAAGACACTTCGTACAAGCTGAAATTAGTGACACTTGCGTACAAATCCAGGTGTTTCAATTTTATAGATGTGTTTTCAAAAAATCTAGTAGCACTTCCGTACAAAATTTGTCTCGCTGTATTTTTAGTTTGTAACACTAAGGGGTTGTATCCATATGATAAACTTGAAGAGAAATACTCTTACACAAATACGTGAATTTTCTCTTATACATGTGGTATTACGACTGACAAAGTTATGAGCTTAACGCATATAAAAGTTGCAAGCTATAATAACCGTAGTTATTTTTCTGGAAATGACATACAATTATTTATTCAATGAATCAAGTTCAATAATGGTCCTTATATAAATGCTATTAAGATATTTAAGAATATTTTTATTTCTTAATAGAAAACCTCACTTGATGGTATTTATTGAAATTTCATTTTTCCGACTGAGTGAAAATAATGCCTGGACCGGGAGTCGAACCCCGGAACTTTGACTTACAAGGTCAAGGCTCTACCTATTGAGCTATCCAGGCCGACAACCGGTCAGCTTTACTCACTCAGACAACCATTAGACAGAAACATCTCTGGTCTATCATGTAGATAGCTCAACAGAAATAAGCCGCAGGAAATGGAAAACACCATTAAATAATGGGAGAAAGAAATACAATTTTTATTAAAATCACACAATCAACTGTGGAAGAAAAATCATAGTTATTGAAATTTTATTTTTCCGACTGAGTGAAAATAAAATTCCGGGGTTCGACTCCCGGTCCAGGCATTATTTTTACTCAGTCGGAAAAATAAAATTTCAATAAATATGATTTTTCTTCCACAGTTGATTGTGTGATTCTAATAAAAATTGTACTCACTTGATGGTGACTGCGGTGCACTCATATGCGCTTTCTCTTGAAATACCCTGTTCGCTCACCGTGAGAACGACCTTTGAAAATACTGACCGTAATAAACGCCCACCTAGAGGCGCCTACAATCCCTTAATCTATCATTCTAATAATTATGATAATAAAAAATAAATTAAACTTGTGTAATTTTATTTCAAGACAAAATAATAATAATAAGCAACAGTTTAAACATCATGTGTCTATCGTATGGTAGGTAGCGCTGTTATGCTCTGCTGAAATAGTTTAATCTTCTAAATTTAAAAAAAGAAAAAATGAATCAGCGTATATATAAACTTTGTGTGTACAAAATAAATTAATCTTGAGCGTATTTGGTGTTCATCGTTCGGAAGGTGGCGCTACTCTTCTGTCTGTTCCACCATTTAGGTTTGAGACTATATCTCAGCTTTCTATTGAACATTACGAACTTAATAAAATGTATACGTAGCTCAGTTTTTCTTACTTGTGTTAAAATTTGTGCGTATGTCGACCGAAAGGCGGCGCTATTGTGCTGTAATTTTCTTTGTTTCCGAAAAAAAAAAAAACATAACTCAAAATCTAATGTGCGTAACAACATTTATTGTTTTCTTTATTGATGTTTAAAATTATGAGCACGTCGACCGAAAGGTGGTGATGTTACGTTGTAAATTTTGTTTAAATGCGTGTATATTGGCCGAAAGGTAGCGCTGATATGCTGAAATTTTCCTTGTTTATAAAAAAGTTTATTTCAAAATCTAACGTGCATAACTACACAATTTTTAATTAGAGCAGTAAACGTCAAGTTCGTTATGATTTTAGCAGTAGAAAATTATTTAACTGTGATTTATAAAAATTTCATTCCTAAACTGCAATGCTAAAATGCAAAAATTGTTTTAATATGTCTGCTGTGTGATAACATAGGCAAAGTAGATTGAAGGTTAAACCATGCAACGTGTACTACAGCTGGAAAATGATAACAATCTTTGCTGACTGCATGATTTTTCGTTCTTCTTATTCTTGTCCTGGAATAATTAAAGGTACGACACCCTTAAAAATATATGCAAAAAATGTTCCTATAACAAATATTTACATTATTATTTTAGTCTATATACATAAGAGGAAAAAAATTAAATTAGTATATATATATATTTCAATCTGTTTATTATTATTATTATTGTTATAGTTTTGTAATTTTTTAAAATTTAGTTTGAAAAAGGTTTGACTGTCTTTAAAAATTAGAAAGGATAATTTAAATAATAGAAATACAAAATTATTTCACACATTTTGTGTTACCGAACAAAGTAAGGCATGAACACTACTATAAAAAGCAACAATCGCATCTCTATCTTTCGACTTGACACAGGGTCGTGCTAAATTACTTAAACTCAAAAAATTTAGTTTGCAATTTATATGGGATCACCCTTAGTGGTGAGTTCCAGATCGCCATCAAATGCCCATAGTGCAGAAGCATTAGTGTGACGTAAACCCCAACCTTTGCAATTTATAGTTTTTTCTTGTAAGGTTAACATTTATAAAATTTTCTATGTTTCAAGGTCATTTAATGAGTTAACCCTTTCAGTCGCAGTGTTCCCGCTGATGGAACACCTAATTTTCATTCTCAAGCGCAAAAACTCACCCCGGAAATTTTTTAGCAAAAATTTACATTTATAACATAGTAAATGAAACACACACGAAAAAGCCCCTAACACACGAAAAAGCCCCTTTTTTAACGTGAAAATTTAAAATTTCTTCTATTTTAATTATGTTCGTAAATTCCGGTGGCAGTGTAATTTAAATGATCCGAATTACCTTGCGCCGCAAAGGGTTAAAATACTCCGGAATAAATTGAAATGTTGGGATCTATACAACTTTTACGAGTTTTTGTAGTCAATAATGTTTACTTATAAAGTGATTTATTTATTAAATTATATATTATTTGAATTTAATAAGGTTTACATACAGATGTTTCAAACCGAAAATTTCTCGAAAAAGAACAATGCTAATTTTTTATTTTTTAAATATTTAGGATCAGCTAAGTGTCTAAAAGCCATTTTTAAAATTAGTTTTGTAATTTTTAAAATAAATTAAGTAGTGAACGTTAAAGGGTTAACAGTTTTGGACGTTATAAAAATAAAAGCATTGAGTTTCCCATTTTTGATGTATTTACCTCCCCATTTGCAACGTATTTTCGCTTCAATTAAAATAGAAATTCTCAGAACTTTTAACAAACAACGGATAGTTATACTATTCAGATACTATACGGATAGTTATACATTTCAAACTAAAATAATTCTCATTATGTCAAATCCATCCTCAAACATATGTGAGGAGTAAACATTCAAACCGAGTTTAATCCTTCGGATACAATTTTTCAGACAACACAAAAGCTAATAAATTAAAAAATAACTAAACTTAAAACCAAATTACACTGCTCTGCAAAAAAAAAAAAAGAAAAAAAAAAAAAAAAATTCGAGATCTGATACCATTCTTGCTGATTCTTATGTAAATTGACCTCCTGAATCCGAATGTGACTCCCATTTTGCCCAGTCACCCACCGTTTTCTACATACACCACCCCCTCCCTCAATTTCTTTCTCTGTTCGGTAATTTTATGACCATGAATTTGATTTTAAGAATGAAAAATAATTAATTTAACACCTAAAAACAAAAAATACATAAAGTTTAAAAAATAACATTAATAACAGATTAAAAAAATATATGATATGTAATGCATAATTTCAGTGGCAAATCCCCCCAAAATTTTTCCCTTGTCCCAAATGTCCATGTTTTAGAATTATACAACTCTGTAGCCCTCAGAAGATATTTAACGGTTAAAATAATCCTCCCCCCTCTCCTAAAAATCAAATTTATAGTCATAAAATCACCGAAAATGGTAAAAATAGGGGGCCATTCCTAAAAAACTGTGGGGGATAGGGCAAAATGGGCGTCAAATTCGGATTCAGGAGGTCATTTTGCATAAGGATATGCTGAAATGGTGTCAGAGGCAATTTTTATGTCTTGCAGTGTTATTGTTTGTTTAGATTTATTATTAGGTACTAGGAAAAAAGGCAGGCATACCTAGGAAGATATGTAGACACACTACTTTTATGTTCAGTTCAAAAAAAAATCACTAACTCATTTTTTTTTTTTTTTTTTTTTGAGAAAACAGTTTTAATGTTTGCTCCTTATATATATATACAGTAGAACCTCGATTATCCGAAGTAATTGGGAGCGAACTTACTTCGGATAATCGAAATTTTCGGATAATCGAGAATTCATCAATAATCATCTAAAATATTTATCAGCACTCGTAGTTTGGAAAGGATGGCTTGCATACAAAAGGAATGTGGAAAAAAAAAAAAAAAAAAACCTTTAAAAATACATGTTTGTTAAGAGAAAATTTTGGATTGGAAATTTTGGAAAAAAAAAAAAAGTGGAGAAGAAACCGACTTCGGTTAACGGAGAGTTTCGGTTAATCGAGGTGAGTTTCGGTTAATCGAGGTTCGGATAATCGAGGTTCTACTGTATATTCTTTTTCTTATATTGTAAAATAAATCAATTATTTGAATATGAAATTTAAATTGTAACTTTCCTTTTCCTTTTTTTTTTTACCTTTAGAAATAAAGGAAGATACTTAATTTATGCTTAAAAATATAATCAAAACCAAGTACTTGAACCGATCGTCCTTGAACTTGCAACATTTCCGGTTACCTACGCAATCTTGTAATGTTCTGCAGATATATTGAGGGTCAATAGGAAATTTCAGGTTTTACGCAGAAAATCATAACAACATCAAATTATCTTTTTCTGCGTAAAACCTCAAATGTATTATGCTTTTTCTCGCAAATAAACAGAACACAAAGTTGTTCTGAAAAATAGTAGAATAGAAACAAACAAAAATAAAAAGTTGGATATAATAAATATTGTAACAACGAGCATTAAGTATTTTTTCGAGGAACAGCTTTAACTACCTTCATTATAAATAACGATTTGTGCTGCAGATGTGTTGTAACACGTTAATTACAGAAAAATTCCTAGAATCAATAAGAGAAATTAATTATTTACATCTTTTAGAGTGCATCATTGTTTAGTTGATTAAAATAAAAAATCCTGGGGGATTATGTATTTTGTGTTAGAGAATATGGAAAGAGAATTGTACTTTAAAGCGGATTACAGTTCAATGGAAAAAGTCTTTCTGTTCATTAAGTAAAATTTCTAGAAGTGCTATGATTTTTAATGTCAATAAAAATAATTGTTGCATGTATATAACATAATATTATAGTTTTAAAAAATTAAAGAACACGCTTTTATAGAAATGTGAACTAAAAAGCACAAAATATCTATCTTAGTATTAAAATGCAGGGTAAGAGAAAAGCGTGCGAGTGACACACCATACTATTTACATACATTTAAATCTTTAATTAAAATAATTTAGAGTGAAACAAAAACCATTTTTAAAAAATCTCCCATGACTGGGATCGAACGATAGACCTTTAGGTTCGTAGCGCGAAACTATACCTCAACGCCACGGCGTTCACGTAGGGAAAGTCTTTTTTTACAATATAGATTTTTTGTTTGCTCCCAGAGCATTTACAAACATACATACATACATACAGGTGAAGCTAATAAAAGCGTGTTAAAAAGGCAGAAAAATCATATTGTTTTTTTTAGATTGTAAGACACCTATAAACTATAATAAGAAAGCACCACAGAGCTGGCGTTTTAAAGTAATAAGTACAAAACTTTAAATAAACACCACAAAATGCGATAAACTCGCACTAATTGTTTAGGTCGAAAAAACACACGACCCTTCGTCAGGCGAACAAAGTAGGCACGAGTGCTGAAATCAAAGCGGTAACGCACAAAACCATTTTAAGGGCCCTCTTCACTCACCGCCGCCGGAAGCAGAAGCTAATGTTATTCTATGGGAAATTTTTCTTTACAAATAACTTATTAACTGATACCTATTTTCAAATTCTGCTTTCACATTCTGAAAATTCCCAGCTGTTAAATTGACGGACCTTTTTAAAAAATATATATTTTTTTAATTTTTTATATTTTATTTTGAAGCTGCAAAATACGAATTTTCAATATGTGAAATTATTCATTTCAAAATAAAATATTAAAAATTAAAAAAATACACTTTTAAAAAAGGTCCGTCAGTTTAATAGTTGGTTATTTTCTGAACGTGAAAACAGAATTTAAAAATACGTATTAGTTAATAAGTTATTTGTAAAGAAAATTTCCCCATAGAATAACATTGGCTCAGGCTTCCGGCGACGGTAAGTAAAGAGGGCCGTTAAGTAAAATTTCTAGAAGTGCTATGAGTTTTAATGTCAAAAAAGAAGAAAAATCATATTATTTTTTTTTAGATTATAAGACACCTATCAACTATAATAAGAAAGCACCACAGAACTGGCGTTTTAAAGTAATAAATACAAAACGTTGAAAAAACACCGTAAAATGCAATAAACTGACACCAGTTGCTTCGGATCGAAAAAACACACGACCCTTCGTCAGGTGAACAAAGTAGGCACGAGTGTTGCAATCAAAGCGGTAACGCACAAAACCATTTTAAGTGAAGAGCAAAAATATACAAAGACGAATGTAAAGATAAATAAAGGTGTGATCAGAATTATCAAACGGAATAAAATAATCTGGTGTGTCACTCACATGACTTTCTCTTACCGTGAAATTTAATACTATAAATACAGGTTGCAGATTAAGAGGTAAGATAAAGAGCACTGTTATGTAAACCTGTGTTAAACAATTCAAATTAGGCTTCGAAAGAGTTTTATATGATAATTAGTTTTGTGTGAAGGGGGCTACCGCCCCCTGAATGCACCTACATTAATGCACCTACATTAGTGCATTTCATTAATGCACCTACATTTATATAGAATTTAATTCGGCTATTAAAAAATAATTTATTAAAATTATTATTTAAAAAAATTATGTTTTATGATAATGCAGACGATTTCTATATTAGAGAAGTAGTACAACACTAAATATCCAAAAAAAGTCCATTTTATTCTCAATATTAATAATAATAGTAATAATAATAATAATAATAATAATAATAATAATGCGATTTTTTTTTTCCTTCCGTTAAAAGTAAAAAAAAAAATCGATAAATTTGTTTTAAATTATCGCAGATCGATGGTTCAACCATTCGTTTTAAAGGTATTGGCTAGCTCTTTTGAAAGATACCCATCATGAAAATTTACTCCCCTCGAGGGGGGACTTCCCCCCTCGAAGGGGACGAAACTCCCGGGGGAGGCGAAGCTCTTACATATACAATTTTTTTCCCCTGTTGACTATCTCTATTACAAAAAATATATATTCGTTTAATTTGGTTTAGTGCAGTCTATAGATGTTAAACTCTACTTACCTGCAATTTCCCCCATAGACGTAATGTATTTGAATAATTTTGAGTGTCCCTGTACACGAACCATTTGCTTGATTTTAACGAAAAGTTTAGTGTAACATCCTTATATGATACACATTTAGAATACCAAGTTTGAACTTTCTGCCATAATTTGTTTTTGAGATATGCTGATAACAGACAGACACACACACAGACATACACACAGACCATTTGCTAAAAACATGGTTTTCGTATTCAGGGGACCTCAGAACATGTAAATATAACAAAAACTCGCGTTCAAAAATTTGACCCAAAAACAATACTTTCTCTACCTTATGGGTAAGAGAAAGTAAAAATTAATTAATTAATAAGATGAAAAATATAACAAAATCTAAAAATCTTAAAAATATCAAAGTAAACGAAATTTCTTTTCCAAAAAAAAAAAAAAAAAAAAAAAAAAAACACCCTTTCATGAGAATGATTTTTTTCGCAAACCGCGTTCTATTCTATCTCAATTCTTTCAATAGTTATGGATTTTTAAAATGTCTACATACTTATGGGACACCCAGAAAATATAAAAAAATTTAAATCATTTTTTTTAACATAAGCAACTTAAATTTCATTGAAAATAAAAAATTACAAAATATAATTTAAATTACCTATAGTATATACATATATATAAAGATTAAACATAATAACCAACACCGGGTAAACAAAATAACAATTTTAAAAAATAACTAATAATAAAAATAAAAATAAATAAATAAATAATAAAAGTAGACACTTGAATAAACTGAAAATTAATTTAACACCCTATCTTGTAAAAACAATCTGTTTTTACGATTTTGCTAAAATGCATAAATTCCATGACTAAAGAACATTTGACTGAAGGACATATAAACAATATTTATTATACTTTAAAATATTCAAATTTGACATTTTTTCTAATTAAATAATATTTATATAATTTTAAGTTCTCCTACTGCTCATTAATTAAATATTATTATTGATATTATTATTATTACCATGAGATACTAGTCATATTTGTTGATAAATTATTACTTGTTCATAAATTAGGTATGAAAATGAAAGTACGAAACACTAAAAAAAAAGATCTTTTTAAAACAGATATTTTAATTTTTATAAATTATTATTATACATACTATTTGTACAAACACTTTTGTTATCTTCAAAATCTTTTAACTATGTTATTAAATGATAAGTTTCAAGAGAAATAATAACTGATAAGTGTCACGAGGCAAGTGCAAAAATGAAATACGTTCATTGCCAATAATTACCAATAAATTTTATTCTAGTCTGCATAATAAGCTGCCTTTATTATTGCATTTAATAATGCTTTTTCTGTAAACTTTTTTTTTTTTTCTTTTTTTTTTAAGTAAGAGTAAGTTTTAGTAAGACAATATATATATATCAGATTATGACTATAATAATTCTACTTTAGTAAAAATTCGAAATTTTTTCATAAACTAAACTTTTAGCTTGACCTGAAAGAAAATTAAAAATTTCCGTCAGCTTGGTATATAAAAAGGAAATCAAAGACAATTTCGGAATCATAAGATGAAAATAGCGTTTTAATATATTTTCCGTCCTACAGTAATAAACGCACCAGATAAGAGAAAAAACAATTAGCTTTTTAAAAGCATTTGTAAGTTTTTCATGCATTTCAGATAAAAGTTTTACATAAAAATATTTAGCAATAAAAGAAAAGGATATAATTCATAATCAAAATGTTCGTATTTATTTCTAGGTGAAAATCCTTCAAATATAATTCAATATTTATTTATTTATTTATTTATTTATTTATTATTATTGTTTATTTTATTTTATTATTATTTATTATTATTATTATTATTTATTATTATTTATTATTATTATTATTATTATTATTATTATTATTATTATTATTATTATTATTTATTTATTTATTTATTTTATTTTATTTTATTTTATTTTTATTTTTATTTTTATTTTATTTTATATTGTTATTATTATTATTATTATTATTTATTTATTTATTTATTTATTTATTTTGGGGGGGGGGGGGTCAAGCACATTTTCCTAAAGTGGCATTTTCCCTAGTGCTGATCATTAAATCTACTATACTATAAATGCAATACATATTTAGTCGAATTTTAGTTATTTTATTGCATAAATATTTTACTTCAGTAACAACAACCATAATAATAATAATAATAATAATAATAACTTAAAACTTTTCTTACCATAACAATCCACAATTAAATCTCATTTTTGTTTTCTCCTTCTTATACTCTTTTTATTTTAATTTAAAATATTGTCTAGTTGATTTAGAATTGACAATATCTTAGGAGCACAAATATTTTGCTGGTCCCCTTTCCCTATTCAGGACACAGCTTTTGCTGAAAGATATGAGGCACTACCAAAGTTCTTTACACTACCAAAGTTTCAAGATGATTCCTAAAGAAATTTTCCAGGTAATTGACAAAACGTCCAAATTCGAAAAGGACCAAATACTCATTTGTAGATAGTGCAGTACATTTTTTAAAATGCGAAGCAGAAATTAAATAGTAATAGCAATTTTCTTTAAATTTTGATAAGAGCTTAATCATTTATTATTTCGTATCAAATTATATAACTAAGATAATTTCTTAAATCCAAGAGAAACAAATAAAAATTTACTTATTGTGCTATATTTTACTTCTCAAAAATTTTTGTATAACGCAAAAATTATTAAAGAAAGTCATAAACACTTATACTTCTTGCATAGATATAGTAATAAGACATAGATTGATCAGCGAGAGGGAAAAAGTGATACCTTTTTTTTTTCTGGAAAAGTCACTCTAATGGCTGCCTTTCCCCGAGTAAATCACACACAGGAATACACACGGATAATTTAGTAAATAAAATTTATGAATAATTTATTTACTAAAGGTGAATGAAAAACTCCAGATACAGTTTCAAATTCATTTTTCTTTTTATTCTTTTTTTTCAATACTCTCTAATGGCTGATTTTAGAACTTTTTTTCGGCATCAAAATTTTTTGCTCGATAACATGGGGATGATAGATCTATATATATATTACTATATCTATGACTTCTTGGCTAGCTGGAATGTTGTGTATGCAAAAATATACAAAATTTTATACATTGTATACTTTCGAAACTAAAATGAAATGAATGGATGTCGAAAAAATATTAGACAAAAATAACAACGAAATTTCTGTCATATAAATTTTTATTCTAGTGACACCAAAATACTTTCCATGCAAGATTTTCAGAAATATCGTCTGCTGAATTTTGAATTTTTATGTTATACGTAACCATGGAGACAGATTTCGAAAAAAGGATGAAAGTTTTGACAGAGTTTTAGCAGAAGAGCTTTTAAAATAAAGTTTTTAAAAAAAAGGAATGGCATCTTAAATGTGAAAAATTGCACACCAATATATTTTTGTTTTTAATTTTGCGTTATTAAAAAAAAGTACCAGAAAGCATTTACTGTTAATTTTATTGGCGATGCCAATTAGAAATTAAAAGCTTTCAAATTAAATATTCGAAAATTCTTCTTTAATAAAAATAAAAATGCTCTTTAATAAAAATAAAATGTTTATAGGAAGTGGAAAATAAATATTTTTTGAGATAAGCGCAAAAATAAATATTTCAAAGGATTTACGCTAAGAATATTTAAGTGGCATTTGAGTAAACATTAAATTTACTTTTATGAGTATTTACAAAAAATAAATAAATAAATAAATGTTTTCATGAAAATTTTCGCATGAACAAATATTTGTGAAAATATTTAATTAAAAACTAATTATGAAAATGTTCCAACAAATACACACGTCGATACATTTGATTTCCGTTTAAATATTTTTTATTTCAATTTCACTTTTTTTACACGTCCATTTCTACGATAGCATAGAAATCGCTATTTATATAAAATAATAATAATAATAATAATAATAACAACGGATTTATTTAAAAATAAAAATTATAACTCATCAAAAGTCTAATAGCTCGGCATTATTTACATATTTTCAAAGTTTAATATTAATAAGTATGTAGCAAAACAAAAAAATAAAAAAATAAATAAAAATAACATATTTATTTTTAAATAATTCGAAAAGACTTATTTCATGAACTATAGTTTAAAAGGTATTAAAAAAGTCTCTCTCTCTCTCTCCTCCTCCTCTCCCCCCTCTCTCCCCCCTCTCCCCCCCCCTCTCTCTCTCTCTCTCTCTCACTCTCTCTCAAAGATAATGATGATATCTATAAACATGAAGGTAAAAATAATTTTAAAAGTATAATCATTTATTTAGCATGTAGATTTCAAACCTTTATTTTTTTTTTTCTTTTTTATAGCTGAAGATTATAGATAAAAAGATGAAAGATAACCTATTTCAGATAAACATTAGTGTTTGGATTACATTCATTTGTACATTTTGGTTAAATTTTTACTGGAGCTATTAAAATGCATAACAATTTAATTAATCTATTGAAAATGCTATTTTATCTCTTTGACTAGAGAAATTATAAATTTACTTTAGAGAGTCTTTATTTTTCAACCTTAATTAATTTTAGAAAATTTGGAGTGGAATGATGATTTCCGCTTAAAGCGGAAGGCCCGGGTTCGATTCCCGGCTCTGGTATTTTTCACATAGTTGGTATAAAAAACATCCTTCCACTCCAAATTTTCTAAAATTAATTAAGGTTGATAAATAAAGACTCTCTAAATTAAAATTCCGTGGTCTATTAGAGTTGCGCCACGATCAATTATGTCACTTGATATAGAAGCGTTTGCAGACTCGGTGACCTTGCCAATGAATATTATGTGAGAAATACCTAGCTGCTTATCACCCAGGGTAGCTCAGTGGTAGAGCATCCGCGCGTTAAGCGGAAGGCCCGGGTTCGATTCCTGGCTCTGGTATTTTCCCCATAGTTGGTATAAAAATCATCCTTCCACTCCAAATTTTCTAAAATTATAAATTTACATTTTATCCTATATTTAAAAATACGGAAATTTTTTAAATAAAACTATATTTTTTATCAGTATAACATATATTAAAACATCCAAGTATCTGTTTCTTTAATCATTAATAGTTAATCGACTGGATTCCTAAATGACAATTGAGATATTAATATCAACTTTACTTCTGTTCATAAATGATGTCTTCGAACACTTCACTATTCATATACAAAATACGTTATTAATTAGAATTAGAAAATAAACATACTACGCTCATGAATGCGTAGTTAATAAATTTAACCACATATATTATATATACCTAGCATCTTTAGTCGTTAATAGTTTATCAAGCAGATACCTATAGAATTTATTCTCGACGTTTAATTCCGCTCATAAATGAATTAACATACAGTATTCGCAATACATGTTAGTTATATAATAAATATATTACGCTTATATACAAGTAGATAATAACTGCAAGTTAAACCGCATACGTAGATGTGTCGTAAAATGTTAATTATCATTAAGAAATAACTGAATGGAGAAATGAATGTAATTGAAGAAACTGAATGTAATTGGAGAAAATTTATTATGTATGTATGTTAATTGATTCTTTCTGTATATCACTGTTAAAAAAATGCAATTTTTGTTGCCAGAAATTCTGTGTGAAAATTACAGAATTCTCTGCAATTTAAGAAAAAAGTCGTAAATTACGGAAAAATTACGTTGGCAAAACGTATTTTATGCTGAACTAAAAGACGTTCTTTAATAGAATTCCTACAAATTTAAACAGAAAGAATTCAAAAACACAAATTTTATTCTCTCAAATCTCCAGGCCTATATTTAATGGCGGTTTCATACTGGTTTGCGGAAGAATACATCAATGAAAACCTACACTGAGAAAAAAAAAAAATATGCCACTTTCATCTAGAACGAATAAGTGGTCAGTTTCTAAATCCCTAAACTAGAAATATAGATTTCCGAGCTATGCGTATAATGCATGCCAATAAGTTGAATAGACGAAATGATCGAGAATTCCTAGTCTATACATTTCTAGATGGTGAAACAATATTACGATTATATATAAGTAGATAATAACTTCAAGTTAAACTGCATAGGTAGGTGTGTCGTAAAATGTTAATTATCATTAAGAAATAGCCAAAGTAATTGGAGAAAATTTATTATGTATGTATGTTAATTGATTCTTTATGTACATACTGGTATAAATATTTTAATTGATTCTTTATGTACATACTGGTGTAAATTACAGCTCCTACCCTGTTAAAAATGAACTGCTCGAAAATGAGGAAATGGACATACTCGTTCCGAAATGAGTAATTTTGTTTGAAAAAGGAAAACATGCTTGTTTCATTCATGAAATATCTCATCTTTTCAAATCAATATCTGTTCATTTCATAATTTATTGTAAATATGCTGAACTAAAAGAAGTTCTTTAATATAATTTCTACAAATTTAAACAGAAAGAATTCAAACACACAAATTTTATTCTCTCAAATCTCCAGAACTATATTTCGTGGCGGTTTCATACTGGTTTGCGGAAGAATACAACAATGAGAACCTACACTGACAAAAAAATACATATATACCACTTTCATCTAGAATGAATAAGTGGCCAGTTTCTAAATCCTTAAACTAAAAATATAGATTTCCGAGCTAAGCGTATAAGGCATGCGAATAAGTTGAATAGAGGAAATGATCGAGAAATTCTAGTCTATACATTCCTAGATGGTGAAACAATATTCTGAATCCTTTGCATCGCGAGAAATTCTCGCTTGATTATCTAGAATTGGGTCATATACCAAGATTATAGTTTCTGAAACTTGCCTCTTGTATACACATCTATTTGCAGACATTTTTAAATAAGTTTGACATCGATAATACAGGCAAACGCTCTACTATAGCCTCCTAAACTAGATGCCTTCCGCGTGGCTCGGAAACTTAGCAACAGTTCAAGTGGTAGACAGGGCCACCTGGAACAGATTGCGCGACTTTTTTATTCAGCTGTCACCAATAATTTTAAGAAGTGATATATGATATATATAATCGACGTTTCTTCGATTCTATTCGCCTTTTATGCATATCAAATCCCACCTTTAAAATTTTTTTGTAGGGAACATTTTTTTCTGAATGGTCTCTGGAAACCAGATCTCACGAGCTGAATTTTCCAAAATTTTTAATAAAAAATTTATAAAATATTTTTTAAATGTTGCACTTTTATACGTGCAAAATTTTTAGCAAAAAATTTTAATTATTATTTTTACAAAAAATATAGGAAAAATACTTTTTTTTTTTTTTTTTTTTTTTTTTTTTTTGTTAAGTTCAAAACATATGTAATTCTTTACATAGAATATAATTAAATCAAGATGAATTTACAAATACTAATCATAAATTTCAGATAAGTTGAAGAAAGGTAACATCATTTTGTCATGGTGGGACTTTGACCTCCATTTTGCTCAGTTGCTATTATACTTACGCATCTGAAAATTTTTAGGTATTAAGTATAGGTATTAAGTATAGGTATTAGGTATTACTTAAGTATTCAGAAAACCTCAAAACGCGTACAAAATATATACAAAAAACGTACAAAAAACATACCCCAAAATATACACAAAAAGCCTACCTTCAAAAATTAACTTTAAAAAACACTTTTTTTTTTCTTTTTAGCGTAGGGGTATAAATTATTTTTTATTCCTGAGCAGCGCTTTCTTGGTCATGGTAAAGTATAGTAAAGAACTTTCAGCGATTACATTTAACAGAAAAGAATGTTTGTTTAATTATTGATAGATCTGTAAGTCATGTATAAATTATATAAACACCACACTGTACACTTAAATATAGTTTTGTATTAATAACAGCACAACCTGAAATGCACTTTCAGTAATTTCCAAGCATACTTTATTCTAATTATTTTGAATAGCCCTGTAAACGATTGTGTGTGGTTTCCATGCTATATTCTACTCAAAACATGTTTTTATGCGTATAAAAAATATATGTCAATTTCATTTAGTTTAGTGAAGCTTATAGATCTATATACTGCACCTACCAAATATTTCGTCTACAGACGTAAATGTATTTGAATTCTCTTGGGTGACCCTGTACATGAACCATTTGATTGATCTCAACGAAATGTTTAGTGTAATATCCCTATATGATAAAAATTTTACGACCAAGTTTGGTCATCTTGATACGAATTGTTCTGAAAATATGCTAATAAAAGACAAACACACAGAACAACAGTTGAAAACATGATTTTCGGATTCAGGGTATTTCAGCATGTGCAAATATGCACTGAGAAATAAAGTATACCGCCTCCATATAGAACGAATTAGTAGTCATATATTGAAACCATAAACTAGAAACATACGCATATACGCATGCCATATACGCATAAACTTACGAGCTATGCGTATATGGCAACGCAATAATCTGAATAGACGAAATGATCGAGAATTTCTCGTCTACACTTTTCTAGATGGCGAAACAATATTATGAATATTACGAATTCTTTATATTGCGAGAAATTCTCGGTTGATTTTCTAGATTTGGGTCATAAATCAAGATTATAATTACTAAAACTTGCGCCGTGAATTCGTATTAGTTTGCAGAGATTTTTAAATATATTTGACCCCACGATAATATAGGAAAACGATTTAGAATTCTAATAGAGGTTTACAACTCGCTAGCAAATGTAACTAGAATTTTTAAGAATGACGTGGAACTAGATTTACTAGATACACAATTTAATTTCTAGATGTAAGTCAGAGATTTTTTTTTTTTTTTTCAGTGTAAAAAACTTGATTTGGACAATTTCACCTAAAAACAATTCTTTCTTTACGACATATATGGTAAGTGAAAGTAGAAAGAAAATCAGTTTGCAATTTATCGAGTTTATACAATTTTTTTCCATTACCTGAGGCCATGCCATAACGCAAATTATGAATTTGAGATAAACTACAAGCAATTCATTAATCTTATTAAAATAAGCGTTTTAATTACGCGATTTGCTTTTGTAGCATATTTTTTTATCAATTTATTACTAAAAAACAAAGACGCTCCAATCATCAAATGCATCATTGTATTACAAAGAGATTTTAATCTTTGCATCTAAAATTCCCCACTGCCGTCAAAATCCACTTATTCAGAATTAGCCCTGAAGAAATAGATAACAAGGAATTACTAAATAAGATAACAAGATTAAACGTCAAATTATAAACCATCATTCTTATTAAACGTCCATTGCCAAACGGCTTTTTATTAAAATAATTTTTTATTCGCTTAGCGAAAACTGATAAGCAGTACAAATAATTCAGTGGAAAAAATTATGATTCGATAAATTAGAGTGAAAGAAAAGTGGGAAAATCATTAGAGCTATAAAGTTATGTGATTGTCCTTCATAGATTATCTTTAATAAATTTTCATTTTTTATTCCGAATTATAGTGGAATATAAACGAGATATGATTTGGAAAGTAATGCAGAGCTGCCATGAATAAAAATTTAGGAGTGAGAGACTTAAAAAATCGGAACAAACAAGAAAAAATCAGAGCAACTAGTATGATACGAAAACTTTAAATAAGAATTCGATTTATAATCTACATTTACACAATCTTAATATAGATTTCTTTAAATCAATGGGGAGGGGGGGGGGGATATATGATTGAGAAATAATTTTACTTCTTTATAGGTTTTTAAGTCTAATAAAGCAAGTTTAAAATGAATACTGACATTTATTTTGTGATGGGAGAAAGACTGGGGACTGGGTAACAAATGGCTTCCGCAAAGCATTTAATTGCTAATCGCTAGTTGGAAATAAAACAAGAGGGGGGGGGATTATAGGAGCGAGTAATATTGAATAATTGTATTTCTTTATACGCTCTAGAATCTCACAAAGTAAGTTTAAAATTAATATTAACAATCTTGTTGTGGATGGAAAAAGATTGGGAATCAGAATGCTTCCGTGAAGCGATTGGTTCCCAATAGTTAATGGGTTTTCTTTTTTAGTAACGAACGATATTCACGACTTTTTAAGAAACTGAAGAAATCGATTTAATATCGGAAGCCGGAAGATTAACTTAAAAATTGGAAAGTTTCCGCCATAAACGGAAAAGTTGGCAGCTTTGAATAAAGGTCAAAATAACAAATAAAGAAATGCCAAGTTTGAAAAATCGGAGTTTTCCGATAATTTTCGGATTAACGGAGCACGCCGATAAAAATCAGAGAAACTCCGATTAAATCAGAGTACTTGGTAGCTAAGCTATGTATAGTAACATAAAGTGTTCATTTAAACACGTATATTTTTTGTTATGCACAAATTTTAAATAAAGCTGTATTAGTATTTTATCAGATATTTCTTCATATCTTGATAAAGAATTTTTTGAAAGATTTCGTTTTATTCATAGTTTTCCATACTTTTTTGGTGAATTTCATAATTTAGATGTCCTATATAGGATTTGGCTACATTTTGACTGACGTAAGTCAGCGTACTATGCAAATTCTAGGGATTGTATATCAAGAACTGATGAAAAAAATTCCATAGAACTTAGCTTTAAATTAGATTTTGACATAAATATGTGAAAGCTAGATTTTAGTTTCGTAAAGTGAAAAGTATAGTATTTTCAATTATAGTATTCTTTTAACTGCTGCTTCTTATTTCAAAAATTAACGATAAGAACATATAAATGTAGAAAGAAAAGAATATTGGTTATACAAATCGGGAAAATAATTAAAAAATAAAAAAATGAATTATAATTGCACCGACATTTAATAATAATACAGTCGGTAACAAAGTGTCCGAACACTAGAAAAATTCCTATGTAAAAAAAGTACGCTTAATACAGTTTTGCTAAATAAATCCTTGTCGAATCCTGTTCTTAGACTGAATAAGAACAGGATTCGACAATTATTTATTTAACAAAATAGTATTAAGTGTACTCTTTTTACATAGGAATTTTTGCTAGTGTTCGGACACTTTTGTTACCGACGGTACGTAAAATTTTGATTTTATAATTTTAGCTGATCTTTGTGTTTTTTGGAGTGCCGAAACCAAAAAAGAAGCCAGTTTTTCTCTATCACGTATAGTTTTTTGTCAATACAGGGTGCCTACCTATACAACTTCTTCCATTACTCTTCCACCAATAGAATTATATGGTAAGTTTTATAGTATGTTTCCATGATTAATTAATCATAGATGCCTATTGTTGTGATTATGAAGCACTAGTGAGACTTAAAACCGTATCAACCAACCAACCAACCTATTGTTATGATGGTATGTGTAAGAAACTGTGTCGGTAAATACCCTGTATTGCCAAAATTCTATACGTGATAGAGATAAATGGGCTACATTTTCGGTTTCAGCTTATCAAAAAACATAAAGATCAGCTAAAATCATCAAATCTAATTTTGCCAACTTCATTTTTGTAGGCCTGTGTAATAATAGTAATAGTAATAAACACCATTTTCAGAACCTTTTATGCAAATTCATTTCTTCTGAATAAAAAGAATTTTATTCTGAAATTGTATTCTTTCCAACATAGAATCCTTTACATAGAGTGTTCCTAATTCAGAAGTTAATACCTTGAACGCAAAAGAGGTTGACATAATTTTAGCAAAGCTATTATACAAACTAAAAAGGTAAAATAATTTAAACACAGACTAAAAGTTATTGCTATGTTCTAATACAATGCATATGTAAATTATGTTACAAAGCTTTCCCATCTGGATTGACTAACTTATACATAATCTTTAATAATATTGGATTACAAGGTATTCTAAATAAGTTAACTAAATTATTATCACAGAATTAAGAACCATCATTATTAATTAGCATCCTTTATATTTTGTTGAAGCGTTACTTTTCGAAGGTTTATGAATTAATTAATTCAAAGCAGAAACATTGAACCTGACTCCAAAAAATCAGTATTTGGATTATTTTGAAGTATTACTTTAGCATCAGGAAGAAGTAAGCATTAGATAAAGAATTTAACGTACTAGAAATGGAATTTGTATTTAGTGAATATAGTTAACAAATGTATATTTAGATTGATACAGTCGAACCTCCTTAACGCGAATCTCAAGGGGGAGAAAAAAGTTGTTCATGTTATCAGTAGTTTATGCTATCAGTAAAGTAACTAATCTTCATATAACTAAACTAATCTGCATTTTGACGGGGATTGTGGAAACAGTTCATGTTTAAATAATTCATGTTAACAGTGTTCACGTTAACGAGGTTCGACTGTATTAGCAACAGAGACTGACTAAGGCAGGGGCATACGGGGAAGTTGCCCCGGGCCCCCACATCAGAGGAGGGCCCTCAAACCGAATAGAAAGTTTATTTTACGTTTCCTTCTTTAATGAACTTTAAAAAAAAATATATATATATATCAGTACAGTGTAAAATCCGGCTTAATTGAGCCATAATTGCGAAAATTTAGCTGAATTCCGCCCTAATGTCAGCAAGGATATGAATTTTGCGCAGCTAGATAACAAAGTTAACAATCAGAAATAAAATGGATCTTTAATGAGGTGAAAAATTTAAATACCTCCATAAAGTTTGGTTCTTCATTACTGAAGTAGTGTAGCAGACGGGGAGCCCCTAAATAAGTTTTTGCCCCGGGCCCTAATCAGGCTAAGTCGGGCCCTGATTAGCAAAGCAATATATTATATAAACTTTGTTAAAAAGTCTACGGGAAAGCATTAAAATAAATTAATAAAGAAAAGAAAAAAACAAAAACAATAATGCATATCTAAATTACTCCTTTTATATGATCCCAATGTAGATTGATTAATTTATACATAAACCTTAAACCTTAATAATATTATTAGATAACCTAAATACGTTAATAAAATTGTACGTCTTTAAATTACGAACTATCATTGTTAACGTCTATTATGTTTGTTAGAGCTTTTCTTTTTTTTTTCTTCTTTTGGTCCCATATACCTGTAAGTGATTGAATTTTGAATAAAGCGAAACTGCGTATGAATCTGGAAAGCAACTATTCGGATTATTTTAAATTATTATTAATTATTAGGAAGCAGAAATTAAACAAAGAATTCAACATATATGAATTTGTATTTATCAAATATAATTAGATAGAACATTTTATTCGAAGAAAAGAAATATTATATAAACTTTGTTCACAAGTCTAATGAAACAAATAATGTAAAATAATTTAAATAATAGGTACTTTTCTACCATCCGGATTAGATTCTTCGCCAACTATATCACTGAAATCGCCAATATTTTTCTAAACTTGCCAAGTGGTTCATATGAAGTCGCCATCCACAGTGTCATGCGTCCGTGTTAATACTAACATGTTTATTATGCGTTTTTATTTAGTTTGTCTAATGAAAAAAATAACGTAAAATAATTTAAATAATAGGTACTTCTCTGCATCTGGATTAGATTCTTCGCCAACTATTTCACTGAAATCGCCAATATTTTTTTAAACTTGCCAAGTGGTTCATATGAAATCGCCACCACAGTTTCATGCCACCGCGTTAATATTAATATGTTTATTATGCGTTATCAATTGGTTTATGCCCTCCCCCTTTTATTGTAAAGTTGTTTAATTTCCATTAAGAATTCGTAATTTTTCGAATATTTGTTGTGCTTAATTTTTTTTTCTTGAATTTTTTTTTTTCAATTTTAACCGTATTGTAAATATTTTGGCAATTATATTTCTGTTTTATATATTTGTCGAATGCTGGCAATATCGCGATATCTGAATTCTACCTAATAACATAAAAGTAGGGGGAAAAAAAAAGATTCTATTTTAATAAAATGAAAATATAAATTACTCTCAAATAAATATCTCCATCTATATTGATTAGTTTATAGATAACACTTATTTACAACAGATTATAAGGTATCCTAAATAAGTTAACTAAATTATTCATAATTTGATTATGGACTATCGTTGTTAATTATCGTCTAATATGTTCAGTTGAATCTTTACTTTTCAAAAACTTATAAGAGAACAGATTAATTAACTGCGGCAAAAAGGTATGTCATCCAGAAAAATAAAATCCTAGAGTATTTAAAAATGTTTATTATTATATAATAGGATATATTAAAGAATTTTACATATAGGTATTTGTATATAAAGGTATATATATAAATATATATTTGTATATATATAAATATATATTTAGCTTTAATACATTAAAGAAAAATTAAAGCATATGAAAATGCATATATTCATGCATACAGAGCGTACAAATTTAAGTGCGTTTCATTATTTTGTCACCACTATTTTTAACAAAGAAATTTTCTTGAACATTTTAATGCTATAATTCTGTTTAAAAGTTACCTTTCTGAAATAGTGGTGACACAATAATACAATGCAGCGTTACTATGGTTTTTTTTTTTTTTTTTTTTTTTTTTTTTGTGTGTGCGTTTTATTTATTTATTTATTTATTTGTCACCGTTATTTTTCAAAAGTCATTTTTCGTAGAAATTTTAATATGTTATTACGATTTAAAAGATATTGTTCAGAAATATTGGTGATGTAGAAATATAGGAATTCAACATTTTGTTATTTTGTCACCGCTATTTAAAAATAGTAATTTCTTTTTAAATAATATTATAGCATTACAACGCACTTAAAACTGTAGTATCGCTGCGACCTTTGATATATCTATGCATTATACTTAGAATATTAACAAAACTGTCATAGAAAGTCCTTTTAAAAATGAAATGAATATTAACAAAAAATAATTTAAAATCGAAAGATAAGTTTTTTTTTTTTTCTCTCTTTAAGAAAAATGAGTGGATCTCGTAAGATATTTCTATTCGTTGTCAAATTTAATTTATTAATGTAAGAATAATTCCTCTTAGGTTACTAAGGTGGCATAGATGAGGTAATTGAATCCAACGTTGTGAAATTACAGGATAAAGCTTTCTTTCTTAAACACTACATATCACGGCAATTCTTCTAATTTAAAACACTAATAAGTATTATGAAACAGGTATTAGAAAAGAAATTCCTTTTACATAAATTTGTATATAGAGTATGTATTTAGTTAAAATATATAAGGAAAAGGGTGAATAAAGATGAAAGATGAATAAGAAAATAGGTAAAAGCATACATTTATTTATTATTCATAGAATATTATCAAAACTGTCATAAACAGTTCTTTTAAAAATGAAATGAATATTATCAAAAAATAATTTAAATAATTTAAAATCGAAATATAAGTTGTTGTTGTTTTCCTCTCTAAGAAAAATAAGTGCATCTCGTAAGATATTTCTATTCGTTGTCAAATTTGATTTATTAATCTAAGAACAATTCCTCTTAGGTTACTAAGGTGGCATAGATGAGGTAATTGAATCTAACGTTGTGAAATTACAGGATAAAGCTTTCTTTCTAAAACACTATATATCACGGCAATTCTTCTAATATAAAACACTAATAAGTATAATGAAACAGGTATTAGAAAAGAAATTCCTTTTACATGAATTTGTATATAGAGTATATATTTAGTTAAAATATATAAGGAAAAGGGTGAATAAAGGTGAAAGATGAATAAGAAAATAGGTAAAATCATACATTTATTTATTATTCATAGAATATTAACAAAACTGTCATAAACAGTTCTTTTAAAAATGAAATGAATATTATCAAAAAATAATTTAAATAATTTAAAATCGAAATATAAGTTGTTGTTGTTTTTCTCTCTAAGAAAAATAAGTGCATCTCGTAAGATATTTCTATTCGTTGTCAAATTTGATTTATTAATGTAAGAATAATTCCTTTTAGGTTACTAAGGTGGCATAGATGAAGTAATTGAATTCAACGTTGTGAAATTACGGGATAAAGCTTTCTTTCTTAAACACTATATATCACGGCAATTCTTCTAATTAAAAACACTAATAAGTATTATGAAACAGGTATTAGAAAAGAAATTCCTTTTACATGAATTTGTATATAGAGTATATATTTAGTTAAAATATATAAGGAAAAGGGTGAATAAAGATGAAAGATGAATAAGGAAATAGGTAAAAGCATACATTTATTAATTATTCATAGAATATTAACAAAACTGTTCTTCCAAAAAGAAATTAATATAAAGAAACTAAATTACGTAACAAAATGCTTAAGACGAAATGCAAAGTAAAAGCTTTCATACTGTAACAAAATATTCCTTTAAGTTACTACCACCGGTTTTCAGAATTGATTACTTTATCAAGTAAATAAATAAATCTAATATCATTAAGATTTCCTAAACGAAGTAACCAAATGAAACGTTATTAGGTTACGAACCACTATTTGTATTATAATTCATTATTAAGTATCGTGTGCTATGATACTAATTCATGTTCAAAATATTATTTAGTATTAGGAAACAAGTATTATTGAAGGAATTACATATACATAATGTATATTTGCTAATATATATTGTTAGAAACTATTAAGAGAAATAGGAAGCATATGCAAATGCACTCCATTCGTTTAACCAACAAAATTATCATAAAACATTTTCGGAAAGAATGAACAGAATATAAAAAGTAACGTAAAGTACAAATAAAATAAAATTCTTTCCTAGACAGAATTTAATTTAGGGACCGAGTTCTATTTTTGACGTGGGCTTCTTCTCTTTACATAATTGCAAATCTTTAGATTTAAAAAAAAAAGAAAAAAAAAAAAAAAAAACCTCTTTCATATTGTTTAAGATTAAGGTTACAACTCCCAACCCAGTCGAATTTCTAACACATCTATTCCAATGTATTTTTAAAACTTTCCAACATTTGTCTCTCTGTCTGCCTGCGCTGTAACTCTCGTGAATATTCATGGAATTTCTTGAAATTGATATATGTTATTCGAGATCACTATCGGATGTTTCCTATTGAAAATGGAGTAAGTATAGGTTTGTGTATAGGGACACCCGAAAGTATTCCAAAGCACTGCCTTTTATGAGAGATATTTTTATTAACCATATTTTAATAACTTTAAATTGCATAAATTTTAATGAAATTGAAATATGTTATTCAAGTTCTCTATCGGATGTTCCCTATTGAAAATGAAGTAAATACAAAAGCTGGTTTGTACACAGGGGCACCTGAAAGTATTCCAAAGCACTGCGTTGTATGAGACATATTTCTATAAACCATATTTTAACAACTTCACTTTATACAAATCTTAATGAAATTGAAATATGTTATTCATATGCACAAAAGAATGCTTTCTGTTGAATACAGTGTGATTAGCGTTACTATTTACAGGGTCACACAAAAATGTTCAGTAACATTAAGGGCTGTTACTGGAAATTTGTTGGAATTATGTATTCGCTTACATTAAGCGTTTTTAACACTTTCTAACAATTTTTAAGTGTAAATATGATTTGAAATAGTATACCTATCTGCCCAATAGTCTATTTGTCTGTCTGTCTGCCCACCTCGAGCGTCCGTAAACATTTTCAGAATTTCTTAAAAATGATATTTGTTATTCAAGTTCACTACGGAATGTTCCCTATTTAAAAGGCACCAATAAGCTCAATACAACAGGCTTATGTATATGGAGACCCCAAAAATGCAAATTTAGGAAAGACATTTTTATAAATCTCATTTAAATAACTTTCTACTGCAATAAAATAAAGAAATCGACATTTATTCTTAATGCTAAAATGATGTTTTGTACAGAATATGATATGCATAAACTTCAGATTTACAAGGTTACACTAAAATATTCATATACATTAAGGACTGTATTTCCGTTTGTGTTAAAAGCATTTTTAACACTTTCCAACAGTGTTTAAGATTGATTATGAATTCGTTTACTCTATGTGCCTGCCTTTCACTGAGAAAAAATTCTGTAACTGACATCTAGAATCTAAATTGTGGCTCCAGAAAAAAAAATAGTTCCATGTCATCCTTATAAATTCTTGTCCCCTTTGAAAGCGAGTTCTAGAAACCCCTATTAAAATTCTAGAGCGTTTGCCTATATTCTCGAGGGCAAATTTAAAAATCTCTGCAAATAAATGTGAATACAAGAGGCTGATTTCAGAAACTATAATCTTGGTTTATTACCCAATTCCAGAAAATCAATCAAGAATTTCTAGCAATACAAACTATTCAGAATATTGTTTCACCATCTAGAAATGCGTAGACTAGAAATCCTCGATCATTTCGTCTATTCAGTTTATTGGCGTGCCTTATGCGCATAACTCGGAAATCTATATTTCTAGTTAAGGGATTTATAAAATGACCACTTATTCATTCTATATGATGACAGTATATTTTTTTTTCTCAGTGTTCTATCCTTTTGTCTTGTCTGTCCATTGTGTGATAACTTAGGCAAAGAATATTGAAGTTTGTATAACACAATGAATAAGTATGCAGTTGGAAAGTACAAATAATCAATGCGTACCGTATGATTTTGCGTTCTTGTTCTTTATTTACTAACGAAAAATCTGCATTTGCATTAAACGGAGCTAACTAATCTAAAAACAGTGGTATTGGAAAATTGGAAGATTTGGTAGCTTATCGCAAATGGTGAAGACATTTTTTTTTTTTTTTTTTTTTTTTTTTTTTAAGATGTAGGACCCAGGTCCTAAAAAGTAAAAACAAACTATTTAAAAAAATTAGGTGTGGCACTGACACAAATTTCGCTTACCTGCTACTTATAGAAACACTTCATGCGGGTTATTTCAGTGTGAGAAGGGCTACCGTTCCCTTTAACCCCTTTTGAATATTGTACCAATCTTCATAAAGCATTTAAAGTTGTTATTGATTTAAAATATATACTTCAAATTATTCATGACACTTTTACCCATACCAGCAACCTATCTTAGTCCAATTTTTCAAATTTTATTCCAATATAATCTTAAAAATAACGAAATTTAATTTCTCTCCTTTGTTTCTTTTATTATTACTTATTTCTTTTATTATTATTATTATTAATGATAACAGGCACTAAGGTTAACCGCTACAAACTTGATATCTGTATTTACGAGACCTAAAAATACGTAAATATAAAAATAAACTCAACGTCGAAAAATTTTACGCCAAAGCAAAATATTGTCGGCCATAGAAGTAAGAGTAAGTAAGTATCATTTCTAAGGAATTTCTAAGGATATGATATAACTTTCGAAGGCATTTTCATCAATTATATCCAGTGCAAAAGAATATATTCGCTTAATTTTGGGCAGCCCTGTATATTGCCTTCAAATTGCATACACATCATATAATACTACTTAATACTATCTTACCCCACATATACTTAAATTTAGCACAATAAATTTAGCCGGTTTCCATTATGGTTGGAACTTCGAGGTTCAAAAAACCATTAATCACGCTTCCGACACAAAGAGCCAAATATCTTGTCATCAGTTGTAACCAGATTGCGCAGTTACTTCAAAGGAAAGCATGCAAAATTGACAAAGATATGTGCCTCTGGCCCCTCAATTATCTCAGCTGGGGGTTAGAGCCAGGGACTTTCTCCCTTCGAACCACCTCTAAACGCTTGACCATATCAAAGGATTCTGAATAGCGTTTCTCGAAACAACTTCCAACCAACCACAGTGGAAACTGCACTTAAGGCTGATTTCCATTGTGGTTGGAACTTCGAGGTTAAAAAAAAACATTAATCACGCTTCTGACACATAGAGCCAAATGTCTTGTCATCAGTTGTAACCTTTTTTTTATCAGATTGCGCAGTTACTTCAAAGAAAAGCATGCAAAATTGACAAAGATATGTGCCTCTGGCCCCTCAATTATCTCAGCAGGGGGTTAGGGCCAGGGACGTTTCCGGCCTTCCAACCACGTCCAACCGCTTGACCACATCAAAAGATTCTGAATAGTGCCGCTTGAACCAACCGCAGAGGAAACTGCACTTTAGAAAAAAGCAAAACGCCGTTTAAAACGTATTCCAGGAACTTCCAGATATAGCCTCAACTAAATCCGAGCTCTTTTGTATGGCCGTGTAAGTGAATGGTGAACACTTTTTACGTCATTTTTGATGAAACCCGCTTAAATGCTTATTTGAAGTATTTGTTTGTTTTATTTAGTTTAGTGTGGACTAAGCATGTTAAAATATACCAACAAGCAGTGTCACCAATAGCGTAATATTGATTGATTATGTTTACATATCCCTGTACACAAAATAATTTTCCGATTTCAATAAAATGTTTCAAATAACATTCCCGTATCACACAAATTTACAATACACACGCACATACATGAAGACAGATAGACAAACGCACATACACAGATCAACCTCGAAAAACGTAATTTTTAGGATTAAAGAGATCTCAAAACGAGTAAATAAAGCAAAAACTTAGTTTCCAAAATTTGATCCAAAAACAATATATTTTACCTATTACATGGGTAGGAGAAAGGAACAAAAAACTATAATTTAACAAAATCTGTCTATAAGATACTGGCACTGGTAATTAAAACTGATTAATATATGTATAAATACGTCATGTCAGGTTACTTAGAAATCTTAAATGAGGTAACTAAGTTATATATTAATAAATTACGAACAATCTTTCTCATAAATATTCATTTTATGCATCATGATGCTTCCTCACGTTTCAGAGGATGGTGAAAATTAGTTGAATGAAGGAGAATTGCTGAAGATTTGAGACATCAACAATCAAAATGAATGAAATTATTAGGATGAGAAAATTATTTCTTCCAGACAAGAAAAAACTAGCATATTGTGGCCATTACAAAACATGTACACAAAAGTTTAAACATATATTCTCACAACAAAATTTCTACATATAAAGTTTGGTGCAATTTTAATCAACAGATGGTGAGATGCAGCTATGTGAAATATCAGAATAGCTACTTCACCTAGCGGCCGATATACACCTAATTTACGCAAGCATTCGTTTTCATAATGGTTATATAACATATCAAGATTCGTGCCGATATATGCCATAGATGTTGAGAATTATTCATCGGATAAATTGGTCTATAAATTGGTCACCTGTTGCCTATATACACCCAAGCTAAATCAGTATAGTGTTTCATAATGGTTCTCTCATATATAACAAGTTTTGTGCAATTATGTGCAACAGAATCTGAGGTATACCAAACCCGGGGGAAAATTGCTGTATAGCAGCACCAGCTATTAGCCTATATGCACCAAAATTGAGGCGCATAATAAAAAGCAAATTAAAAGCTTTCACATATGTCAAGTTTTGTTAGATTATACGTAATAGAACCTGACATATGCCCTTCACATAAATTGAGGAAATCGCTGTATAGCAGCACTACCTGTTGAGTGATTGGCACCAAAAGTTGATAGGCACTAATTTATATCAAGTTACATCCACGTATTCATTTATATGTACAGTAGACTCCCAATTATCGGCGGTCGGATTATCCGCTTTGCGGATTATCCGCCGTCCTCATGGGCCTGAATTTAAAAGGGAATTTAAAAATACAGAACAAACTTATTACAAAAAAAGATCTGGGAGGTAATTAAGCAGTCTACATTGGGAAGGTCTTGGAGAAAAATTTTACCAAATTTGGAAAATACTTCGGTAGAGTTTATAGAGGAGGAAGAAATTTCTGCTCGTGATTTGGAAAATTTAGCTAAATCTGTTACTGAGGGAGAAAAAGGCTTTGAAGGAAACATTGAAGAGTGGATTAATTGTGACGCCAATGATCCAGGTATTGAACACCTTACAGATGAACAAATTGTGGCCCAAGCATTAGACCCAGTTTTAGAAGATAGTGAAGAGGAAGAAGGAGATAAAACTCAGCAGAGGATGAGCCATGACGCAGCCCTAGAACATGCAGATGGACTTATAAAATATCTCGAGGAACAGGACGATGTATCACTTTGTGACAAAATGCTGATAAAGAAACTGTAATCGCAAATTAAAGAAAAGTGTTTTAGTACAAAAAAAAAAAAAAAAAAAATGCTTGACCGATTTTTTTGTTCAAAAATAGAGCAAAATGTAAGTAGAATTTTTTATTAGTATGTTAAATTGTATATGTAGGCCATGCTTAACTGTTAATTAAATAGTATTGCTCAAAAGGCTTTAAGTGTTCATTTATATCCCCTTTTTGACCATTTTGCTGATTATCCACTGATTCGATTATCCGCGGTCGTCTATTCCCCGTTCACCGCGGATAATCGGGAGTTTACTGTACTTATGTGCTGTAGTTTCTGAGATAAAGCTTTCCCTGAAATTGCGGAATCTGCTGCATAGCAGCGCTACCTGTTGAGTGACTGGCACCAAATTTGATAGGCAATAATTTATATCAAGTTATATCCACATATTCATTTATATGCACTTCTGTGGTATAGTTTCTAAGATAAAGCTTTCCCTGAAATTGCGGAATTCACTGTATAGCAGCGCCACTTCTTGAACGTTTGGCGCCATACGTTGATACATACAATTTATGTTAATGTGCATGTACGTATAAACTTATATGCAATTATGTGCAGTAGTTCCTGAGATACAGTAGTAAGAAATTTTTTGTCACATACACACAGACAGACGGGCAATCAGACATTTTCTGAAAATGGTCAAATCTTTTCTGAAACTCTCAAAACGTGTAAATCCATCTAAAACCGAAAATTGAAAATTTTGACCAATCCAATACTTTCTTTTATTGAATATAAAAGAAAGTAGTAAAAATAATAATCATCTTTTTTGCCGTAGACTACCTTGAATAAAGAAATGTGACAAGCAACAACCTGTTAAAATAAAATAAAATAAAATAAAAGGATTCCCGTGCAAAATTAAATTTTGCTAATGACAGAATTTCAATTTCATTTTTCTCTTTTCTTTCTTTTTTTTCTTTATCTTTTTAATAGAATTAAAAAATTATAATGATTTTAATATGCAGAAATTTAAATTTTGAAAGATGAAACATACCGAAAGGAACTACATATAAATATATTAATTTATACATTAGTTATACAATATTGCATATCAAAATTTTTATCGAATATTTGCTTAGCGGTTAAATGAATATTAACGTGAAGTAATTTAAAATAATAAAACAAATTGTATCTTTCAGTATAATGCGTCATTAAAATAGATTATTTTTGACACAACCCTTAAGCATTATTAGGTAACTGGTTAATCCTAAATAATATAATTGATTTAAACGTCACAGAATTATGGATCATCATTTTTAATTAGCATCCCTTATCAGATATAAGTCTTGTTGCTTCCTGACGTTCCAGGCTGACAAACAATAATTGAATAAAAGTGAATTATTTGTAATTCAATAAACAAGCAACCAAAGCAGAAAAAAGCTTTTATTAGAATAGCAAAGGTATTCTAATAAAAAGTAATTCAAAGGTAAAAAGTAAACATATGTAATAAATTCCGCATAGATAAAATTATATTTAGAAAATTAGACAATATTTATATGAGAGTGAAATATATTCATGTAAATATATTCACTTTCATCTCAAAAAAAGAAAAAGAAAATGAAAAATCTCAGAAATCTTTGATTTCATATTTATTTATATGTAATATTAAACAATGTTAATAAAATTATTATATTGAGTTTGTTCTGTTAAAAATCAAACAAATGTAAAGCTGTTGAATTACATGAAAAACTTTATAAAGAGAAATAAAAAAATATTTTTATTGTTAATCGGCTGTTTTTGCGTCGTTACCAATACTATTTATCTATCACTTTGAATAAACGTGCAAACATTTTTGTTTATCAAAAATTGGTATGCTTATAAATCAGAACAAAATCTTGCAAACACAATGCTTTTTTTTTTTTTTTTTTTTTTTTTTTTTTGTTCAGTCGGATAATTTGTTCAAAAAGTATTAAATAAAAACCCCATTTTAACTTTAAAATTAACAGAAAGAAAGAACAAACAAATTTATACAAATAAATAAATAAATAAATGTATTTCTTTTTATGTCAAAAAATAAATAAATGAATATACAAGTAATTTTTTTTTTAAATAATTAAAATAAAATTCAGAAAAATCATGCTAAAGAAATGGAACAGCTTCAGTGTAGAACCCCTTGGCGAAATTTTAGATTTGGCATTGAAGTAGTTCAGATATTTCTCGCCAAATCTTTATTTACGCAGTTCGATAGCCTTTTTAATTCATCACCAAAATGACAACAAAAATTTAAAAGCCGCCAAGCGGCTCCTATCTAACGCTATACCAAAGAAATGTTAAGAAGTTAATGTAGTAAACAATGCTTGGGGATGAAATACAGTTGCTGCATGCCTTTATATGGAAGAATAGATTAAAATATATCCTTTCGTACTAAATTAAATTCTGTTTTGTACTATATTTTATACCTATTACTTAGAAAACAAAAATAAGCTTAAGTTTTTTTTTTTTTTTTTTTTTTTTTTTTTTTACCATTTTTGTCTGATGTTGCAAAAAAAAAAAAAAAAAAAAAAAAAAAAAACCGCAACAGTATGTAACTCTTATAAAAATAAATTTAAACTTTTTGAAACAGCATATTTGTCTAATTAATGTTATAAGAAGTATTAAAAAAGTGTTTGGTGTATTGGTGTATTCCCAGAAACGGAAAAAATGGAACGGTCTTAAATGGACTAAGAACCAGATTACAAAAAAATCTTAATTAACGAAATTAAATTAATCCTAGTGAAATTGTAACTATCAATTTTAAGTAGCACCTTTTATCAAACATAATATATTTTACTGCTTCGTTGCGAATTAGAAAAAGATAAATAGTAAATAAATAATGAGAAGTTATGCCCTGGAAAAAATTGAATCAGATAATTAGATAATTTAGAATAGATATAGTCTAAATAATAAAATATGAAGCAGACAAATAATAATTGAATAATGGAGAATTATGAAACGCTTACCCATTTGACAGAGTGCTGAATTTTAGAGCAGTAGGTTCTGGGTTCGAATTTCGAGTAAAGCATGAATATTTAAGTCCCCATTTGTGTATAAATTATACTGTGTGTGCCCGTGTAGTAAAAAATGTCACAAACCTCTTCGGCGCGTTTTATTCGAGGTAAAAACTAAAACTTTGTTCTAGAGGCATAGCAAGAACATCAATAAGCAAACAAACAAAATTATTTGTACTTCAAGAAATAAACAACAACAAAAAAAAGTAAATTTTGATAATAGTTTGCAAGAGGGAACAACTATAGTATTTCCCCACAACTGAATTTGGCGATTTATTTTTGGCCATTATGGCTAAATCATAAATCTAAAAATCATAAATCTTAAATCATAAATGATAAAACCATAAGCTAAATTATAAATCTTAAATCATAAAATCATAAATTCAAAATAAACAGCATACAGGCTGCCATATTATATCGCAAATACCAGAACGACATCGTTATCGTTCAAATCGGCGCCAAAGAAAAATCGCCAAATTCAGCTGTGGGTAGATACTATAGTTGTACCTGCAAGAGTATTCTTTAATAAATCACGCAGGGCGGGAAATTTCCGCTCGCCAGCTCGCCATTGGCGAGTGGAATTTTTACTGTGGCGAGTAAAAATTTGGTCTAGTTATAGGTAGAATTCTTACATGATACGGTGACAGAAAGCATTTTTTTTTTTTTTTTTTTTTTTTTTTTATAGATTTAAATATGGCAAAAATCTTGCCATCTTAGAACCTCATATTTCACCTCACCTTTTTCTCTTCGAACGCCGAGTCTGTGTATGCACTGCCCAACGATCGCCCCAGCCTGAGAAAGGAAAATGATTAGTACATGCATAGAAGTTTTATCTCTTCGGCAGTTTCGTTTTTCCCATTGTGATTTCTTCAAGCAGAGTGAGAATACACGAGCGGAGAGCTTCTTTGCCCGTCGCCCACTGTCCGAGAGAAGAAAATGCGAAAGTTTGCCTATGCGATATTGGCGAATGAAAATGAGCGCGAGCCCTTTTAAAGATACTCCCTATGTTTATTTTGTTGAATAGTTCAATAATGATAAAAAAACAGTTCATATTTTCCAGTTTTTGATGAAACGCTAAGAATTTGCGCTTGTTATGATTTGTAAGCAACGATTTTATCGAAAAAGTAATTCCGAAATGGCTATTTCAAATGACAACAATGAACAAGTTATACACATCGACATTCCGTCTGATTAAAAAAATCAAATGTATGAAAAAGTCATTTCTGATGTAAAAAGTTAAATAAATAAATAGGTAAATAAGGAAGCTTAATCTTTGATAATAAAAATATTTTCACAGGATATTGTTTGGCAAAGTTTTTTTTTTCCTTCTTTTTTTTCTTTAATGACTCTTCGCATTTATAGATATTTTAATCTTTTTGAAATCTCATATACAATGCATTATAATGATTTTTGATCATAGATGATTATGAGACATGGTGATATATGACACACTTTTAATATACATAATTTTAGGCATATTTGTAAAAGCATTTGAAATAGTTAGGCAAAATAAAAAATCCAAAATGAGTTTAAAAAAAAAAAAAAAAAAAAAAAAAAAAATGACAACCCTATTTTGTGGCGAGTAAAACTTTTTTTCGGCGAGTGTAATCTGAGCTGAAATTTCGGGCTCTGCACGTATACACAAATTTGAATTTAGTCAGTTAGAAAATGGTTAAATGGAAATGGAGTCCAAGTAAATTGATGTGTGTACATAATATAGTATCCCTACAGTGTTAAGAAATATATTACAGTGAATTTCATTAAAATCAAAATACAAAAAGTAACCAAATTACGTAAAAGACTTTGAAAGAGTGAAATAAAAAATATTCAATAATATTCTAACAAAACGTTTTTGTGACTGTTCCCATGGGTAATCAAAACTGTTTGTTTCGCTAATACAACCTTATTTTAAAATCTACAAAAACCTAAATAAGATAATTAAAATAAGCGTCGCGGCATTACTTAATCATTATTTTTTATTAGCATTTGTTATCAAACACCATTCATTATTCAAACGCCATTACTATATTCTGCCTTATTTTAACTATGTTCTGCCTTCTGTTTCTACTTCAATTTCTTTATTTTTGTTACAACTTTACCAAAATGACTAAATTTTCTGTGACATCATGCACGCTTTCTGGTGGGACAATGTGAGAAATTTCACATTACCCCACCAGAGGGTGCACTAAAAGGTGTACATGATGCCACAGAAGGTTTAGTAATTGTAGGAGGGAGAAATGCCGCAACATTGCCCCACCAGAGAGCGCACGAAAAGATGTACATGATGCCACAGATAGTTTAGTTATTATCGGATGGAAAAATGACGTAACAATTTTCATCCAATTAAAAAAAATATATCGGATAAATGTAAAAACCATTTTAAAAATTGAAAGATAACAGCATAACACGATGAGAAATAATTTAAGTTTCATTATAACTTAAGTAACATCAAAATAAATTCGTTTCAAGGATAAAAAGTATCACTAAAAGAAAGTTCAATAAAAAACTAGTATGTTGTGGCCACCACAAGACTTTCTTCTATATTTTCCTATACATATTCAATCAGTAACAATATTTAAAAAAAAAAAAAAAAAAAAAAAAAATACAATTTTTTTTTCTAAGGGTTTTTTTTTTGGAGGGGTACTTGTTTTTTTTAAGGGTACTTCCCCCCCAGGGGGGGAAGCGATGCCCCCCCATGCACAAAAATTTTTTCCTAGTTACGTACTACTATTATCAATAATTCATATTAATTTTACAATCACAAGTGTAAAATAACTCTTATTATGCACATTTATACGAATTTTTGTCTTATTCTGCCATGTTAAAAATTTAGATAAAATGCTATCACAGCGCCTCCTGTTGAGCTATTGATCCGCAAATATAATCAGCACCAGTTTATGTCGGGGACCAACTAAATACCAAGTTTGGTAAAATTTCGTTTAAAAAAAAAAAAAATACGATTTTTTTTCTTTTCTTTTTTTTTTTTTTTTTTGTTAAAAGTAAAAAAAATCGATAACTTTGTTTTAAATTATCACAGATTTATGGTTCAACCATTCGTTTTAAAGGTATTGACGAGATCTTTCGAATGATACCCATCTTCAAAATTTAACCCCCCCGGGGGGGTACTTCCCCCCAGGGGGGGAATCGATGCCCCCCATGCACAATTTTTTTTTTCCTAGTTAACTACTACTATTATCAATAATTCATATTAATTTTACAATCACAAGTTTAAAATAACTCTCATTATGCCCATTTATACGGAATTTTGTCCTATAAAATGCGATCACAGCGCCACCTGTTGATCTATTGATCCCCAAATCTAATGGGCACCAGTTCATGTCAGGGTGCAACTAAATACCAAGTTTGGTTAAATTTCATTCATTGGTTCATGAGATACAGCGTCCACAAAAAAATGATACAGACACACAGACAGACAGACAGACACACAGACAGACAGACAGACAGACACACAGACAGACATTTTTTAAAAACTATCAATTCGTGTTCAGGACATCCCAAAAGGTGTAGATCCGTCAAAAAACGGAGGTCGAAAATTTTCGCGAATCCAATACTTTCTCTATATTACATATAGAAGAAAGTAAAAATTTAAAAATTATTTACAGAAAAATGTTTGAGTGTAATATGGATATCCATTTCTAACTTCTACAAAAAGTACTTCAAAGTAAAAGAATTATCCTAGATTTTAAATTCAAACCTTTAAAAACTAAAACTAAAAAAAAATAGATTATACAAAACCAACGTATAAAGATATTCCTTCGAAAAAAAAAAAAAGAAAAGAAAACCTTTATCAAAAGAAACTTTATTTTAGAGAGATGATTTCTAAATATATTTTCTGAATAAAGTTTAACTTTTTATATCTTATCATTTCTTTGAAAAAATAAAATATAAAATAAAATGACTTAAGATTTTAAAAATGTTTAAACACATTTTTCCGTCTGCCATTTTCATACATTACAAGAAATGCCACCGTAAATAAATTCTATCAAATATCAAATATTCAAAAAATCGTTTTATTGTACATCCCACACATTTTTGAGAGAATATAATAGCTTTTATTCCCGTTCTCCTAGCTTCCGGCTACAACGGTACTTTGCTCAAAAATTTTCTGAAACGATGAATAAAATCAATACAAAGCACAAGCTCAATTTTTTTTTTTCTCTCTCTCTCTCATCTCTTTCACTCCTTCAAACTTACAATGTGTTTTAAAGAATACCTCTGATAATTCACTGTTTCTCTAGGATAATTGTAATCGGTCTGATATCGATCGGAAAAAGATGTGCATAATTTCGAGATAATTTAAGAAGATTACAAGGATTATTTTGCTGTGTCATTAAAATAGTATTTATTATTTAAAAAAATAAATACTCGTTGTTAAATGTCTGGAAGCACTTTTTATGCATGCGCTTTTTACTGCAATTATTATTATATTTATTATGATTATTATTATTAATTTACTTGACTGATTTCTTTTAGATTCTATTTTACATCCTTAATTTCCTTATTAATTTGTGAGAAAATTCCAATAAAAAATAATATGTATATTACATATTTCCAATGAGTTTTGCGCGAAGGTTATTAAACAAATTATCACGCAATAGCACAACATGACAGATATATATATGTAGAATCTTGTTTGGGCGTCTAGAGGTGGGGCAATGATGAGATGCGATTTAGATAATGAAACATTTATTACGTAACACACACAACACAGTTTACATATAAAGATTAATGTAATAATAGCAGAATTTCCATCATTAACCATCTGCTGGTATCGAGGCTTAACACACGGAACAAGCTCTCTTCATCAGTATAACCGTAACAAAGCAACATTTAAGCACTTACTCACACTTATAATTCACAAAAGTACTTTCGCGCACTTTATCAAATATGTGAGATTGATGTATTGAGCCCTCCATGGCTCTACACGACTACTAAGAGCACTTCAAGCTCTAATTAGAAGAAAATGACCATATCAGCCTTCGCGCTGACGGTCTGAACAGCTTTCCATGGCAGACAGATCCAAACTGACTTCCGTTCGTCCTCTCGTTGAAAGATGAACATCAGAGGCAGGGCCATCTGTTGACTGTACAAGGAATGCGTCCCACAAAGCTTTCCACATAACTCCCCCCCCCCCACACATATATATATACATATATTATCAGTTAACACTCACTACACCGAGAAAAAATTCTGCAACTGAAATCTAGAATTTAAATTGTGGCTCTAGAAAATATATTTTCGTGTCATCCTTATAAATTCTAGTTCAATTTGACAGCGAGTTCTAGAAACCCCTATCAGAATTCTAGAGCGTTTGCCTATATTATCGAGGGCAAAGTTATTTAAAAATCTCTGTAAATAAATGCGAATACAAGAAGCGGGTTTCAGCAAATATAATCTTAATTTATTACCCAATTCTAGAAAATCAAGTGAGAATTTCTCGCAGCCCAAAAGATTCAGAATATTGTTTGGTCATCTAGAAAAGTGTAGACTAGAAATTCTCGATCCTTTCGTCTATTCAGTTTATTGGCGTGCCACATGTGCATAGCTCGGAAATCTATATTTCTAGTTAAGGGATTCAGAAAATGACCACTTGTTCATTTTAGATGAAGGCGGTATATATATATTTTTTTCTCAGTGTAGCATTATAGATAAAAAATGCACCTAAGAAAAAAAAAAAGAAAGAAAAAGAAAGGAAGAAAGAAAGATAGAAAAAGAATGAGGGAAAGAAAAGAAAGTATTAACAAATAACGCTTAAGTCTTGTGCATATGCGCAAACAGCTGTAAATAGATGTAAATCTCTGCAAATTCCAAATTCCTAGTTCAAATAAAACTAATAAAAATTCCTTTTCTAGCTATATAATATATAATTTCCACGAAATATTGAAATTCTTAAGAGAGCATTTCCTTGTATATCTTACATATTTTTCACGGGGAAGATTAAAGCTGCTGTTTGCCTGTTATTTTAGCTTTTGGCCTAAATATAATTTCAATAAATATTAGTAAACACAACATGAGTTAGTTAAAAGAACTTTTAAAAAATCAGTAAAGCAGATAAAATATTACTTAAAATTGCCTTCACTAATTATTTGTATAAAGAAATATTATTCATCTGAGTGCGAAACTTTTATAGATGATTCCTTTTTTTACAAAGAAAAACACTTAACTTAAAAAAAAAAAAAAAAAAAAAAATCGTGCAATATTTTCTGTCTGACATTTTCCAAACTGTTATATTTGCATCATATACTTTTCAACCAAATGTAAATATTCAATGAGAAACTTTATCGTACATCTCATCAATTTCGCTTGGAAATTATAATTTTTTTTCTTCTTCTTCTTCTTTCCTTTTAGCTAGCGAAACTGGTTAACAGTATTTTAATACTAAATCAGGCTCGTCGCCTCATTGATCGGTCTTAGGATTGGTTATAATATCCTGTATGGAAGTCTCTTTCTAAGGGATCCTAGCCCGTATCTATGCAAGTTTCGAAAAAAAAAAAAAAAAAAAAAATGTAAAACTCCGATTGGCTAAGCCGACAAGCTTGACCAGGTTTCGATCCCAATACCTCTTGTCTTCCAGGTTTTAGACCAGAACCTTTACGTTATACCTAACCGTTTGAAGTTTTTCGTGACTTTCTCTGAAACTCGTTTGAATACGAGCTTAGTTGCTTTAGAAAGGTCCCTCCGTTCCACGGAATGCATTTTCTCTACACCCAACTCTCCCTGTCGTAGACATTCGACTTTAAACACACACTCTGCATCACCACCTTAACTTTTAGCTTTTGGTTTAAATCTAACTTAATAAAACTTGAGACACGTATTTCAAATTAATGAGGAAAATCCTGGGAAAAAAATGTGAAATGAAATGAAATGCAGAAACGAATGAAATTTTGAATAAAATTACTTTAAAATAGAATAATTGAATAAAGAATTATTTTAGGAAAATTGCGAATTTAAAGTTCAAAATTCAAATGACGGTAGCCTAATTACTCGGAGTTTTCCGTGATTTTCTATGAAACTAGAGTGAATACGGGCTAGGAGCCCTTAGAAAGGCATTCGACCCATATCTATGTTCCATATAGACAGCTGACATTATTTCACATATCAATATACCAACACCAAATTCAAATGAATCTTTTAGATTAAAAAAATATATTATATCCAAAAAATTAAAATTATTTAAATTCCGCAATAATAATAATAAAAATAAATAAATAAAAATAAAAGTTCACTATTTTTAGACAGAGCTCCACCATATACAACGTCCATCAAATATTAAATATTTGAAAAAATAAAAACAATAAAGTAAAGAAATGAAATGAAATGAAATGAAATGAAATGCAGAAGCGAGTGAAATGATGAATAAAATTACTTTGAAATACAGGGTGTCCCATAAATAGCGTCAAAACTCTGCACAGCCAGATTCTTCGTTGGAAGTACATAAAAAATGCCCAAAGAGCTGTACCTGTACGATCCATAGTTTACGAGAAAAATGCGAAAAACAAAATATGACGTCACTGCCGATGCAAGGCAAAAAACACTTTTTTTGACACATCAAAAGCAGTATTTACAAATATTTATAAAGGCAGATGTCCAAAGTGTCCACCGTGCATATCGAAGATATGCAAATACTGCTGTTGATGTGTCCAATCTCCAATACGGTGTTTTTTCCTTGCATCGGCTATGACGTCATACTTTGTTTTTCATATTTTTCTCGTAAACTATGGATCCTACAGGTACAGTTCTTTGGGCACTTTTTATGTATTACCAACGAGGAATCCGGCTGTGCAGAGTTTGGGAGCTATTTATAGGACACCCTGTATAATAATTGAATAAAGAAATATTTTAGGACAATTTCGAATTCCAAGTTCTTATTTCAAATGACGTTAGCGTAATTACTTCGAATTTTCCATGATTTTCTCTAAAATTAGCGTGAATACGGTGTAGGACCCCTTAGAAAGGGATCCAACTCATGTCTATGTTCTGTGTAGACAACTTATATTCTTCCACACATCAGTACACCAACACTTAATTCAAATTAATATTTTTGGTTAAAAAAAATTATAAAAAATTGGTCTTTTTATAATTGGCTAAATTATAAAAAAAAATATTTAACTTTTGAAATTAAAAAAAAAAAAAAAGTTCACTATTTCTAGTCTGACATTTAAAATAAAAGCTGCATCATGTACAATTTCCATCAAATATTAAAAAAAAAAAAAAAAAAAAAAATTCATTGTACATCCCACACATTTTTATACAGGAGATAACAGCTTTTATTTTCATTCTCTTTTAACTTCCATTCGCAATGCTACTTTTATTCAAAAATTTCGTGAAGCGTTGAATAAAATCAATGCAGAATCCAAGAACTTTTTTTCCCCCCTACCTTTTTATTGTATGCTAAAGAATTGTAGTGAGAAATACTTCGGCAATTGGATAAACGCTCTAGAATTGCCTGATCGATTCCGAAGATGGGACATAATACAAAAGATAATTGTTTAAGAAGAAGTGTAAAGATTATTTGACTGCAATTGAAAATGTTGTCTTTTTTAAAAAAAGATAAGATGCTCGATAATTCATATGAAGCGTCTATATTCCTTTATAAAACGAATAAAAAATAAATACAATATTATTGAGCATAAGAGGTAGAGCTTCTTTAATTTCATTGCGCTCAGTCCAAATGTCCCAGGTTTGTCTGGTACCTTTTCACTCTGCTCATCAGTGGCAAGAGATTTCGCTTTTAAAGTTGGTAGACAGAAGGTAACGGTTAAGAACCCAGATCACCCTCGCCGGCTTAGCCGTTCTAAGATATCCGTGGTTTTCTCCGAAACTCACATGAATATTACTTGAGACCGCCCTTCCTCCCTAAGAAGGGCATCCCGTCCAGGCTTAGGTCCTTAGCGTAGACAAGTTGCCTTAACATCCACCATCCTCCTCTCATCCTCTCCACCATCATCCTCCCAACCTCTCCACTTCCTCCCAAGCCACTACATCATCGAAAAGTTACCGTATGTATGGCCAAAGTTTTTATTCCAATTGTTTATTGCCCTCTAACAATTATCATGTTAAAGCAAATAAATAAAATTTCATCCGCAGGACAGAGTTTGTATTCCCAGATCAGTGAAAATCATAAAAATTTTCTTACTTTTACATGATCGAAGCGTACGTGTCAGATAGACTGGGATACCTCAATTGGTAGAGTTTTGGGATATTAATCCAAAGTCTCTATGTTTGATTTCTAGTATAGTCATTTGCCACTCATATAAAAAATAGAATTCGGCCAAGACGTTAAAAACCTAATATAAAGATGTAGTCACGATAATCTAGGACACTAATTCAGGAATTAACAAAGTTGTTGTAAACATATAAGATTTTACATATTAATAAATGTATATTATACCATAGCCTTAAAAATATCTCAAAAGTTTAGCAGGTTATTTCAGTAAAAATTCAAAGCAAGAGATGTTCGAGACAGAGGAGAGTTTGCATGTTGAATATCAAGGTAAAAATCACAAGACTTAACGACTCCGCCCCCCTCCCCACACACACGCAAATATAAATTAACGCTTTATTACTAACATAACGTTTTCATTTTCTAGAAACCTATGAAGACTATAACTTATTCTAGCTGACAGAAAACACTTATTGTTACCAATAAACATAAAATTATACACCTTAGAAAAGTTTTTTCAGGTAAATAAAATCTAATTCCTTTGGGGATGGTTTGAGTATACCTAGTTTAATAAAATGAGATAGGTAAAAAATAAGTTAAACTCATATAGCGATAGAAACGTGTGAAATAAAACTAACTAAGCTTAAAAAAAAAAAAATAATAATAATCGAGAAAATATATATACAAAATAAATAATTAACATATTGAGTAAAAATGGCTTTGCAAAGATTAAACTAAATTCCAATAAAATTTTAACACAAAATTTACTTTTACATGTAATAAACTTTTTTGAAGTTAGTCATAGTATTTACTGATAAGTATCTTCTAATAATTTAATACCTTAAATAAATGAGGGGAGTTACATAGATGTGCAAATTATTAGATTCAAAATAAAAATTACACATTTTCTTAATTTCAGCCTTTGTTTTTCACTATTTCAGTTTTTAAACTTGTGTAACGTGAAAAACACTTTATACCTCATATATTTCAGCGAAAATGTTGTACCAAAAGTAAACAGGAAACAAGTTACAAATTGAAGAAAAACAATAAAGTTTTGGAATCACCCTGTAAAAAATAATGCTTGCAATTCGATGTCGCTTGTAATCATGAGGGTTATTTTAAATATCTGTATTCATTTCTATGCGATTATTATGCATACTCATTGAGATATATAAAGGTTTCTCTCACAACAACGAAAAATTTTCAAAAATTTTTTGTTTATAACACGCAGGGTCTTATACTACTCACTAAAACGCCATTTTAAAAATCTTTATATATATACTGCAGTACACGTAAGATACTACAATTAGAATAGAAAAAATATTAAATATATGATAAAATAGGAGCATTGTTACTAGATAGTTTTTAATTGCGCATGCACAAGTGTTAACAAAATTTCCTTTGCGTAATTTATCACCTATAATTACACTATTGCTGTTAGTATATGCAGTTACAGGGAAAGAAATTTCATGCAAATATCGTGAAAATTCAGAAAGCTTTCGTCGATACAATTAGTTGAAGTTCGAGTACTCTGAAAGAAAAAAAAAATTAAAAGGTTTTACCCACATTTTTATTTTAAATGAATGAACGGCAGTATTATATGCGTTGATTAAAAATAAAAATACAGAAAAAAAAACCTTATAATTTCGTTTTTCTTTCACAATATTTGAAATTCAACTAATTCAAATAATGAAATCTTTCTAAATTTTCTCACTATTTGCTTGGGAATTCCGAATAACTGTATACATTTGGGTAATTAATTATGCAAAAGATATTTTATTCACAATTGAGCATGCGCAGTTAAAAATTATTTGGTAAAAAAAACCCTTATATTTTAAGTAGTTAGAAGTGTAAAATCAAACTTATACTCCAAACTACTACTTAAAATGAATTTTCACGGCTGGTTAGTTTATCAATAAAATTTCTCAATACTCATATTTCATTTGATATTCAGTATTTTTATTCTGATTGCAGTATTTGTGACTACTGTGGTATATCAAGTTTTCTAAAAATGACAACTACATACACACTAGAAAGTGTATTTCAGTTTGGAACAGTACAAAAAAAAAAAAAAAAAAAAAAAAAAAAAAACATTTATTATGTGTGACCCTGTACTTCCATACCATCTTCTATAGAAAACGTGCTTTTGTGTGTATAAAAATTATGTGTATATTTCATTATGTTTAGTACAGTCTAAAGATGTTAAATTGTATCAACGAGAAGTTCTACCCATAGACTTGATGTATTTGTATTCTTTTGTATATTCCTGTATACGGAAGAATTGTTCGATATCGGTGAAAAGTTTTACACTGAGAAAAAAGTATATACCGCCTTCATCTAGAACGAATAAGTGGTCATTTTCTAAATTCCAAAACTAGAAATATAGATTTCCGAGCTATACGTATAAGGCACACCAATAAGCTGAATGGAAGTAATGATCGAGAATTTCTAGTCTACACATGGTCTAGATGGTGAAACAATATTCTAATTATTCTGAATCCTTTGTATTGCGAGAAATTCTCGTTTGATTTTCTAGAATTGGGTCAACCACTAAGATTATAGTTGCTAAAACTCGTCTCTTGTATTTATTTGCAGAGATTTTTAAATAAGTTTAACATCGATAATATAGACAAAGGGTCTAGAATTCTAATAGGGGTTTCTAGAAATCGCTTTCAAATGGGACTAGAATTTACAAGGATGACATGGAACTATTTTTTCTACAGCCACAATTTAGATTCTAGATGTCAGTTACATGATTTTTTCTCAGTGTAGGTAATAATATCACGCCATTCGGACATAGAATATCGAATTTGTAATTTATGCTAGTATCTGTTTTGAATCATGCTGATAAAAGATGCACGTACACATTCACAAAAACACACAGACCAGCCGCTAAAATCTTATTTTCGAATTTAGGATATGCAAAAGCGAGTAATTGTAGGAAAAACTCAACTTCAAAAATTCGACCTCAAAACAATACTTTCTCTATCATATGCAAGGATGGGAAAATAAAAATACAGTAGAGCCGCGGTTATCAGAGTTCCGGGTTAACTGAGGCAGTGTTGCCCTATTTGGCAGATTTTTCATTCAATAATCACCAATAATTTTGAGAAGTGATATTTGATATACATAACAGAATATCAATCTACAAAGCGATTAGACAAACGTCACAATTAAAAATTATTGGTGATTATTGAGTAAAAATTCCGCCAGATCCGGCAACACTGAACCGAGGTAGTCCTGAAAAAATCACACCTCAGAGGAGGCGTGACTTTTGACAAATGGCGTAGGTAACTTTGATAAGTTTTACTTTGCATCACTATATCAGGTAAGTGCACCAGTGATTGACACTTTTAGACCAATCTCTGATGTTTTTAATGTTCTAGTCATCAGAAAATATTTTTAGAAATCTTACAAGGAGAGGTCACGACATGGAAAATTCAGATCGGGACGAAATTGCGCAGGATTGTAGTATACTATGAGGGTAACAACATATTAAAGCAGTAGGACCCACTATCCACAAAATTTCGAGAAAAAAGCATTTAAAGTTTCAGTAATCTTTAAATACAAGTTATTTCGCAATCGAGCAAGCGCCCCAGTGGTGTGATCCTAATGCGCGAGTCTCCCAACCAGGTGACTTGAGTTCGAGGCTACCTGCGGGACTACCCTTTTTTTTTTTTTTTTTTTTTTCTTCTTATTTAATTTTTATGTAAACTTAACTTTTTATTTATTTTACTTTATTTTACAATTCAATTCAAAATTTGAAAATTTTAATAAAAAATTATTTAATTTTCTTGAGTATAAAATAACTTTTTCTATTTTTAATATTTATAACTTAAAAACACAATAAATGTATATAACTTAAAAAATAAATTTTAGTTTTATTTTAACTGTAAACTAAGGTAAAACTAAAACTGTTTTTAATTATTTATCTAACTATTTTATTTTATTTTAGGTATATTTAATTTTATTTTTTAAATTACAAAAAAAAAAAAAAAAAAAAAAAAATACAGAGAAATGATGATTTTAATTGCATATATAATTACTATCCAAATTAAATAATTACTTCTCCAATCAATAGTTTCTTAAAAATTATAGTATGGGATTGCGATGCTATTAAATTATTACAGGTAAAGAAATGTTATCTTTAAATGTAGATTTTAAATGTTAATAAACATCGTTTCTTTTTCGATAACGGCTTCCTTTTTTTTTTTTTATCCTTCTGTGCACAAAATAAAATTACACCTGCCCTTTATTATTAACAAGCTAGAAGTGTTTACGTAATTTATACACATTCAAACCAAATCAGGAAGCTCAAACCAAGATTTAAGTACACTTGCTAACTATTTTACACTTTGTTTACAGCTTGCTTATTTTTTAATTATTTAAATATTTGTCTGTTTTTCTTTGTTTTTTATTTAGGGTTTTGTAAAACTAAACTTTATTTTTTAAGTTATATAAATTCATTGTATTTTTAAGTTATAAATATTAAAAATAGAAAAAGTTATTTTATATATAAGAAAATTAAATAATTTTTTATTAAAATTTTCAAATTTTGAATTGAATTGTAAAATAAAGTAAAATAAATAAAAAGTTAAGATTACATAAAAAGTTAAAGAAAAAAAAAAGATAGTCCCGCAGGTAGCCTCGAACCCAAGTCATCTGGTTGGGAGACACGCGCTTTAGGATCACACCACTGAGGCGCTTGCTCGTTTGCGAAATAACTTTTATTTAAAGATTACTGAAACTTTAAATGCTTTTTTCTCGAAATCTTGTGGATAGTGGGTCCTACTGCTTTAATATGTTGTTACCCTCATAGTATACTACAATCCTGCGCAATTTCGTCCCGATCTGAATTTTCCATGTCGTGACCTCTCCTTGTTAGTTAGTACATATGGTATGAAAGGCATTCAGAATCACATATATGTTAAAATATATACATTTAACAACAATTATTTTATTTATTTTATTTATTTTATGAATTTTTGTTTGACACCCACTCATTGTTCCAGTAATTGACACTGCCAGTTTTTCATTTTATGAGTAATTTGCCCCTATGTTCTAGTGTTCGACACTGCTAGTTATTCATTTTACCAGTTATTAGCACCCTATGCTACAGTGTTTGACATAAAATGTTAAAATTCTTATATGTAAAATATATTATTTTATTATTTTTGTCATTTATTAATTATTTTAGGATAGATGTCAATTATTGGAGCATGCCAATCACTCGAGTACCTACCCTATGTATTGTATTGCATTTTCAGCTGACTACATTCAAATGTGTAATATATGTATTATTTTACTTCATTGACTACGTTTTCATCCATTTTAAACTTTGCAGCATGTTCCTCCTCTGATTTACGACAGAGTCCGTATTATCCGAATTTTCTAATATCCGAGGTACTCTCGGTCCACATTACCTCGGATAAACGAGGCTCTACAGTATTTTAATAATGGGAACGTTATAACTTCTTCCAAAAATTCTTCTGTGAAAAGAAAAAAAAAGAACCTGCAAATGTTGGCTGTTTAGGAAATCATTTTGTAATACCTATACTTCACACTTAAAATATAATATCTTCTATTCTTTCTCTCATAGCTTTCAGCGCTGATTGATTCGAAATTTTCTGAAGTGATGAATAAAATCAATAAAAATTCGTCTTTTATTTTCGCTTCTGCCTTTTAACGTCGTGCAAAGAATTTACCGAAGAATATTGTCTGGTAATTCACTTGGAGCTACAAAATTGTCTGATCGATAGGATGGTGTATACATGACACTGATAAATGATTGAGGAAAGTGCAAAAATATTGATACTTATTCTAGTCTCTTTTAAGAAATGTAGGGCCCTATTCACCATTAACTTCAAATCCTGGTTCATCGCAAAAACTTGAAAAGCGTCTAAAGACAGGGTATAGCTTTGCAACAAAATTGTGTACGCTTCTTCTGCCATCTAGCGTCGAATATTTCATATAATCTGTGATTGGTTATTTTCCGCTAAATAATCTGAAAATTACGAAGTTTTTAGATGGCAGAAACAACGAACCAAAATTTGTTGTAAAGCTGCACCCTGACTTCACACGCTTTTCAAGTTTTCGGGTTCAACCGGGAATTGAAGTTATTGGTGAATACTGCCGGTAATCCTGTGAAATAACAGTTTTACTAAGTATATTTAGGACTATACATGTTATGAAGTCAACCATACAAAAAGCTTAACATTTCAAGAAAAAAAGTTGAAAATATTGCTAAATATTTTAAGATATCATATAAATTCTTAGATTAAGTCATTAAGTAACTACTGCAGGAAACTTGAGAATTCTTTTATGGTAAAGTAATGGAATATAAAAATATCGATCTGTCAATATTAAAATATATTTAATATAATGTTTAACGATGTTTACACATTTATTTTTAAATTAATTATGGCCATGTAGTGGACTGGTTGAATAATATCGTTTTCCATTAGAATACTAAAATTCAAGCAGCAATGACTTCGGTCACTACTTGAGATGGTTTTGCTACTGTCGACTAATCAAGACCGCGATAGCCTTGTTGGAGAGTCGAGCTCGTGATCAAATGATTGCTGGTTTGTTACTGGATCCGGCTAAGAATAGTCGTGTACATTAATGCATAATATTAAATTCTGTCTGCAATGTACTTAATTTTCTGTAAAATACTAACGCTGGGTGAGTGTGTAGGTGAGTTGGTTTTACGTACCACTAGTGCTACACTATAGGCAATTAGCGATTGTCTGAGACTCACCTCTAAGGGTGGTCCAGAAACATGCCATCAGAATTTTGATCCTAATAAGGAGGAATATTACCTTTGGAAGTTCTGAAGAGAGTAAGTCATGCCCTCCGCGCAAGATCAATATTGTGATAACATGTCACCGGATCACCTTTAAAGGGCAATTCTAGACCTCGCCAGTTTCTCAATAGGTAGCTAAAGTGCGTCGTTAAAACCCAGTCACTCGACTAGTCTGCAAAAAACTGAGACTGTTGCAGTTACGCCATTTAGTTTCGGTCCAGCACTGCCAAGTGCTTGGCAATGCGTGATGAGTGCTAGGCTACGAAAACGGGAGAAGTGAGAGAGTGACTGTATTTTGCATCACACTAGAACTAGGCAATGGTCTGGAATACACCGGGGATGGGGGGGGTCCAAAAAAATGGCGTTACAATTTTGATCTTCCGCGGAAGTAATGGCTCCCACATTTCGGTGAGCCCCAAAGGTATTATGCTTATGCAACTTGCAGAATAGTGAGGTCACGACAGATTCTACGTGTGTCACTTTCAGTGGAGGATCAAAACTGTGAAAGCAAGTCCTGGTCCAGTCTATCCTTCCTGGTTAAACCAGTGGCTTCCAAACCGTTGTCAATAAGCCATTGCATTGCTTTAATCCGATATATCAATCCCAATATAAATTAATAATTATAACCATATACATTATTATACAAATTAAATAAAATATCAAATTAATAAATTGCAAACTTTAAGTGCATTTCATCGAATAACTTTAAATTATTATATCCATATACAAACAAAATTATGTACATGTATGCGTAAACATAAATATTAATTTTGTGACTTTAATGAGTTATTTTCCCTCTTGTTAAGTGGAAAGATGATTCGCTATAATTATAGATGAATTGTTGACCAAATAACACTACAAAAATTTGAGCAATCTTAGATGTAAATTCATCACCAATATGTAATTTTATTATCCACTACTGATGAGCTTACATTTAGTCACATCTTTTACTTATTTATTCATTTATTTTAACGCAAGGAAATATAAAAATAATTATACATTTCTAACAGTGTGTGGGATAAGTCTACGGAATACCTTCCGTAAACAGCATTAAAGCACAATCCGTAAGGGAGCTTTATACGGGATCCTAGCCCTATTCCTGCGAGTTTTGGAGAAAAACTGCGAACGGCTAAGGCGACGAGAGAAATCTGGGTGCAAAGTCGACGTTTACCATTTACTAATTTTGAGAGTAGAGCCTCTAATCTGCTGATAATGCTACACATTTCTAATATTACACTTCAGTAATAATAACTCTTTTCATTGTTCATTATATCTTTCTTCTGTATTATGTATGCAATATATAAAATGTATGAATGTAATCCTTAATAGAACTGTTGTACAGATTGTAAATTATATGTAAGATACACGTACAGCACCCGCCGCTTATTAAAATCACATTCGTTCTGAGCCAAAGAGATTTTATATTAAGCAGCTGATTTTTATATACGGCGAACGGTCCTGCACTGAAGAAAAAAGTATTACATCCCTCATTTTGGAAAGAAATTTATAAATATGTAACGAATAATGGAATTAATAAAAAATATTAATTGATTTTTGACAAATAATTAATTAATTGTTCCTTCAAAATAATTAAATGAAACTTATCCCAAGTTCTGATGCGCTTTTCTTTCAGGAAGATCATAATTACTTTGGTAAAAGTTCACTTTTTTTCTTTTTTTAATTTCAAATATTTCCATTTAAACCTCTTGCTTCTTACAAAGAAACATTCAAAAGGTGTCATCTTCAAAAAGTATAGAAAAAAATATATGTGATTCTACTCTTCATAAAACACGAGAAAATGAAAAAAATATCGGCTGAAATTAGTTACAATGACCACAAAAAATTATCAAAATTAAGCATATTTGGCGATTTCCACTGCTAGGTGACTGATTTTGAGTACTTGGCGGAGGAGCAGAACACGGTTCTGTTCGTACACGGCAATCTCGGTGCTAGCAAACGTATCGCCTAAGAGCGCTAAATCGCCAAATATGCTTAATTTTGATAATTTTTTGTGGTCGCTGTAATTAATTTCAGCCGATATTTTTTTCATTTTCTGTTTTCTTATGAAGAGTAGAATCACATATATTTTTTTCAATACTTTTTGATGATAACACCTTTTGAATGTTTCCTTGTTAGTTATTTCAAAATAAGAACTAAAAATTGTCTTTTAATAATAATAAAATAAAAAAAAAAAACTTAATATTTGTAAATGAAATCAAATTTGCAAGTTATTATCGCACTTTGAAGACTATGTTCCTTGAAATTGTTACAAAGACAAATAATGGGACTTGTCTAATTTGTAACTATGCTGCAAATGCAAAATTTTTGGCAAAGAGTAGAAATAACGGAGAGATTGTTGTGTTTTATTTCCTTTTTTATTTAAAAAAATAATAATAATAATAAATACAGTGTAAATAAAACTTTGTTTTGTATGCATAAATGACGTTTTTTTTGCTGTTGCAGAGATTTTTATGAGTTTATTAGCCGGCGATGCTGATTTTATTAAACGGTGGTTTTAAAAGCAGTTCACGTTGATTTGATTCCGGTCCTTGCAATTTGATCAGATTAAGCGGCTGATTTTATTCACCAATGAATTTATTATGCGGCGGTTACTGTACATATACATCAATTTTCATGCTTGTGTGTGTGTATATATATATATATATACAGTCGGTAACAAAAGTGTCCGAACACTAGCAAAAATTCCTATATAAAAAAAGTACGCTTAATACAGTTTTGCTACATAAATCCTTGTCGAATCCTGTTCTTAGACTGACTAAGAACAGGATTCGACAAGGATTTATTTAACAAAACAGTATTAAGTGTACCTTTTTATATAGGAATTTTTGTTAGTGTTCGGACACTTTTGTTACCGACTGTGTATACAGATTCTGATTTGTGTATTTTATTTGATATATGATTTAGCTTTTTTCCTTTTGATCTTTCTGTATATTATTTAAATCGCTGTGTTACGGAAAGGGCTTTAGGAAGGAATATTTTAAACCTTTAAATACTACTAATAAATAACCGAAATATTTGGATAAAATTTACTCTGCTTATTAAAAGATCCTTACATACAGAATGTCGTAAATTTGTGTGCTTTCAGGAAGCCACAGATTGAAGTGAGCCACATTTGCCATGTTCTATAATGACGGTCTTCGAAAGGTCAAAAAACGTCAGAAGTGTGTAACTTTGGGTGGTGACTAATACAGATACGTTTCAAGAATAGCAAGTAATAGTTAAGTTTCTACCTCGATCTAAGTTATTTTTAGAAACAATTAAAATTTCACGGTACTTGCTTGTAGTATTTAAATTACTTTTTGCGAAAATTAAAAAAATAATTTCCTATTTTTCTGTAAGTTGGTTTACGCCGTACAAAAAAAAAAAAAAAAAAAAAAAAAAAAGAAGAAGAAGCAAAGTTTTGGACTGCAGATTTTTTCTGTTCAGAACAAAAAAGAAAAAAAAATCTGACCCCTCTCCCCCACCCTAACTAATCACTAGACTGAAATTATTTCTGTATGCATTGATGCATGCATCATCAAGCATGCTGAAACCACTGCTATTACAACTTTGAAAAAAAAATCGACTGAATCCCTTTCTGCATCATCAGAAATGAGATAAGGAATAAACCCTTATCAAAATCATGATAGGAATATCCCGTTTGCATATTGAAATAATAATTAACAAAATAAAAAAGTAAATAAAATGCTTTACATGTTGTTCAACTTATGACATTATATGTGGTCAGATTCTAAAGGTAAGTAATGATGTGCAGTGAGAAACCACTACTCTATGTCCATCACGATACATTTTTCTAAATCATTCTAATATATTAATTGGTTGGAAAACTAATTAAACCATGGTAAGGATTGTATGAAAGCGCCACCTATCGGCTGATATGCATCCAAATTAAATCGCCATGGTGTTTCTTATTAGCCAGCCTACTTATCAAGTTTGGTGTTCTTATGCACTACAGAAGCCCAGATATAGTCTTTTTTTCCGTAAATGGAGAAATTGTAGATTAGTATTGATATTAGGATTAAGGCCGATTGACTACACTGGAGTACTAGGCCTGAGTGGAGTTCCCTCCGTGGGGTTTTTCTAAGGGTTCTTAAGGACCCTTCAGAGACTGGCTTCAACTTCGGTTTCCTTTGATAGCCCTTTGATGTGGAAATCGAATTGACGCGAAGCAGCAGAGAGATTTTCTTGGCTGACAAACCTCCTACTGCGATCGAAATTAGGTCTCTTATCTAAAAGAGCAATAAAAAGTAATGTCCTTCATTGTAAATGTATGCAAAATGTCAAGGGTCGCTCTCGGACAATGGATAATTTATGAGTTTTGAAGCTCTGCACCGTTGCTAGTATCTGAAGGATTCTTTAGCCTGTATTTACACATGATTCGGAGAAAACCACGGAAAACTCCGAACGGCTAGGCCGACGCGCGCTACCTGGGGTCGAACTTGGCACCTCACGTCTGCCGGCTTTGAGCACAGAACTGCTCGGCCGCTGGTGGGCAGGGGGATATTTTAGAATAGCAGTGCAACCTATCGACCAATATGCACCAAAAGGTAATAGATATCTATTTATGTTAAGGCTTAGCTAAATATAGAGTTCCATGAAATTCTGAGATTCAGCTCTTGAGCTAAATAACCACAAACGGACGTTTTACAAAAATGATCAAATCTTGCTCATAACATTTCAAAAGTTGTAAATACTTCGAAAACTGGAAGTTGAAATTCTTACGAATCCAGTGTTTTCTCCTTATTAATATACAGAAGAAAGTAAAAATGGGCTGCAGATTAAAATGAATTGAAAAATTTGTAAAACTTACTTGTTAGTTTATTACACCCCACAAAAATACTAATTTATATTCATTTTTAGTCTCCATGGCGATTTTCATTTTGTTAGAAACCTTATCTTGTACATAAATACAACTACAATTTTCATGGCAAACGTTATCGTTAGATGGCATTTAATTTAACAACAATGCTTAAAAAGAACATACTCTTTCTATTTCAACCAGAACATTGTGGCCATCACGGAAATTTCTTCTATATCATAAGTAACATAGCCATCTGCAAAATATATATTTATATCTAGCTTCTCACAATAAAAGTTTTGCATATGCAGTTTGGTGTTGGTGAAATTTTAACTAACAAATCCTAAGATGCAAATCGTATGGTAAATTGCAAAATGTGAGTAATACTAGCGCCATCTATCGTCCAACATTCATTGAAAATATGTCAGCATTCTTTTACATAAATGTCATCACATATATTTGATGCATTTGTATGCCATAGAATCTGTGATATAGCCTTCCCATACACGGGGAAATTGCAGCATAGCAGTACCACCTGTCGGCTGGTATGTAATGAGCATGGTATTTCATAATGCTTCTCTTACATATCAAGTTTTGTGCCCTTATACACACAAAATTTGATATACAATCTTCCCGTAATTAGAAGAAATCACAGCATAAGAGCGTAACCTATTGGACGATTTGAACCAGAGTTGACAGGCACTAATTTATACCAAGTTCCAACTAAATATATATACAGTAAGACCCCGCTTAACGCGGGGGATACGTTCCATCAAAGTAGAGCGTAATGCGAAACACCGCGCGCACAATTTCAGGGAATCCCCGTACTGCTGCGAGCAATTTCGGGGAATCCACAGGGGAAATAAAAAAGCGCTAAACCGAAACAGCGCTAAATGAAACAGCGTTAAGCGGGGTCTTACTGTATATATATATATATATATATATATTAATCAAATTATGTGCATTAGTTTTTGAGCTAGTCTTGAAACAAATTTTTTGTCACTCACACAGGTCGAAATTTTTTACGAAGCCAATTACTTTCTTCAATTGAAAAATGTTTCACGTGAAGTAGATAGCAATGGCAAGTTTCGAAAGATTTACAATCTAAATTATTAAAACGAAAAAAAAAAAAAAAAAAAAAAAAAGAAGAAGAAGAAGAAACCTTCTACAATTAAAATTGGTCGACTTATTTAATTTCAAATTTAAGAATTTTACTCATGTTTTTTGGTTTCCTATAAAAAAAATATACATATTTCGGTTATTTTTTACATTTAGTTTCAATATTCTATTCTTTTCAAGATACACGACCACGAAAAGTTAAAATTTCAAGGTGAAAAAACTCGGTCCAGTTTAATGATACAACGATACGTTTTTAAACGTTGCAGTATCAAGACATTTTTATTAAATATAACTGTAGAGATCTGAGGACAATATAAAAATTTAAATTTTGTCATTTTTACAAAATCGGTTTTATATTTTATTTATTTATTTATTTATTTTTTAGCTCGATTAGATATCGTTACTTACTTCATTTAACTCTCAGAGATTTTTATTTTAATCACAGGCAAAATTATTTATATTTACCATTTATATCTACCATAATCATTGAAAACATTTTTTTAAATGTAGTATAGAATATTTAAAGTAATTTTTAAACAGAAGTGTTTGAAGTGAAATAATAATTGGTAGAAAAAATGAAAAGGTTTGAATATGTGGTATGTTTTTCTACCACTATGCACTAAAGAGTTAAGAAGTACAATTTATACGTTCACATTGAGAAAAAATTCTGTAACTGACATCTAGAATCTAAATTGTGGCTCTAGAAAAAATAGTTCCATGTCATCCTTCTAAATTCTAGTCCCCTTCGAAAGCGAGTTCTAGAAACCCCTATTAGAATTCTAGAGCATTTGTCTATATTCTCGAGGGCAAAGTTATTTAAAAATTTCTGCAAATAAATGAGACTACAAGAGGCAGGTTTCAGCAATTATAATCTTGGTTTATGACCCAATTCTAGAAAATCAAGCGAGAATTTCTCGCAATACAAATGATTCAGAATATTTAGAGTATTCAGAATATTTTTTCACCATCTAGAAATGTGTACACTAGAAATTCTCGACAATTTCGTCGATTCAGTTTATTGGCGTGCCTTATCCGTATAGCTCGGAAATCTAATGGCCACTTATTCATTCTAGAGGAAAGCGCTATACTTTTTTTCTCAGTGCATATACCAAATTTTGTAGATTTAAAAGGTACTAGTTTCGACATTTTTAACCCTATGAAATACAAGGTAACTATGGCTATACTTAATATCGAATAGCACCAAAAATTTAAATCAAAGTTAGAGAGTAAAAAAGAATTTTTTTTTCTTTAACCTCTTCATTTTAAAAGAAAAATTTTGTAAAAAAAAAATAAAATAGTGCATGGTGTTATAAAAATAGCATGGTGTTATATAATATGTACATCAAAGAGTTAAAAAACTTTTTTGCAATTGGAAGTTTTGTTCCTTTGATGTACGACTGGGGAGAATAAGAGCCGTTAAAAAATGTCTTTAATATACGAGCACATAGCGATTGCAACTGTTACTTGACTATTTATTTATAATATTCATTTCAATTACGGTGTTTTTACTTTCTCTTACCCATAAGGTAGAGAAAGGATTGTTTTAGGGTCAAATTTTCGAAAGTGAGTTTCTGTTATATTTACATCTCCTGAGGTCCCTTGAATCCGAAAATCATGTTTTTAGCGGTTGGTCTGCGTGTCTGTCTGTCTGTTATAAGCATATCTCAAGAACAAAAAATAGCAGAAAGTCCAAACTTGGTATTCTAAATGTATATCATATAGGGATGCTACACTAAGCTTTTCGTTGAGATGAAACGAATGGTTCGTGTACAGGGATACCCAAGAGAATTCAAATACATTACGTCTATGGGGGAAGTTGGAGGTAATAAGATTTTAACATGTATAGATTGACCTAAACCAAATGAAAATAATGTGTATTTTTTATATGCGTAAAAACATGTCTCTTGTAGAATATGGTAGAGAATTCATTCATTGTTCGTATACAGGGCTACACAACAGAACAAGATTATAGTGCAACACTAGTTGAAAATTGACGGAAATGTATTTCAGGTTGTGTCGTGTATTATTACTGTAGGATTATATTTAGGAGCACTATGTGCTCTATACATAATCCTCAAGAGATATACAGGGCTGTAAATATTTAAGCGATAACGTTCCTTTTTAATGTTAGTGGAAGTGCTTTACTGAAATATTTTACCATGTCCAGGAAAGCTGCTCAGGAATTGAAATTAATGCTTATAGCCATATGATAAATAATGTATTTTCTTAAGCCAAATCTTCATCGCTTGGTTTTGTGTATATTTACACGTTCTGAGGCTTCCTGAATACCGAAGTCAAGTTTTTTAACGTTTGATCTCTGTCTGTGTCTTTTAGAATAACTTATATGTAAACGAATAATTTCAGAGATCCAAAAGTTGTATTTCGAAGTTAACATAAGTTTGTTGCTGGAAAAGTTTGTTCAAGGCTGATAAGATTCAAGAAATGTTCATTGTGAAAGTTGTCTGAATACCTTTAAGTGATTTTTTTAATTTAAATAACAGATTTAAATTCTATATAAATGTAGATGCAGTAATGAAATGGGGGGTTGAGTGGGGCGGTAGCCCCCTTCACACAGAACTAACTATCATATAAAACTCTTCCGAAGCCTAATTTGAATTATTTTAACATAGGTTTATATAACAGTACTCGTTATCTCATCCCTTAATCTCCAACCTGTATTTATAGTATTAAATTTCAGGGTAAGAGAAATCCGTGTGAGTGACACACCAGATTATTTATGTTGTATTAGAAAAAGAATTTCCTGTATATTATTTACAAAAAAAAAAAAAAAAAAATGCTAACAATCGTTTTAATATTTAACATTCATTGATAAGAAGTATCCTTTTTACCGTTTCTTTGCTTCAGGCAGTAGGGAAATTTCTACAGCGTCAAATAAATAAATCGATGATAAATCTATACTTTGTTTATTTTTCTTTCTTGCTTTATTTTTTTTTATTATTATTATTGTAAAAAAATTTTCACCGAATCAGGATTTTTCGAAATAAAAATTGGGAGTTTCCTGTATTATATATATATATATATATATATATATATAATTATTATTATTATTATTATTATATTATGTATATATATATATATATATATATATATATATATATATATTCATATATATAGACCTAGAGGCAAGCATAAAATTTGTAGTATACTTAAAACATATTAATTATGGGAGTAGAGGGTTGAAAGTGGTATCATTCAAAAGGTATGACTAGCCAGATTTTCGAAATACAAAAATTATTTTTTTTACCATGTTTAGAAGGTATTTAAAAATACTTTATTTTTCTATGCACTTTCATTTTATACCCGTAATCTTTTGTATTTAAAATTCCTTCCATTTCAATCGTCTGCGTTCCTATAGCAACGGCTCGAAATTTTATACTATTGAACATATAAATTAAAAAAGGATTTGATTTATGAAAGTTTAATTTTTTTTCTTCTAATTTTAATTCCACGTAGAAATCTGACACATTCTGGTACTATTTTACCATTTGATTTCCAGTAAACCCAATTCCCAGTTACTTGCATTTGGAATTACTATAAATAAGTTATAAAATGAATTATCCTCAATCAAATTAGATCCCATGTTTATTTATTTATTTTTCTTTTAATCATCTTATGAAGTTAATATATATGAACCATAGATATAGTAATAAGACATAGATTGATCATCAAGGGGGAAAAAGTGATTCCTTTTTACTCGGGAAATCTCTCTAATGGCTGTCTTTCCTGGAGTAGATACACACGGGAATGCACACGGATAATTTAGCAAATAAAATTTATGAATAATTTATTTACTAAAAGTGAATAAAAAAACCCAGTTACAGTTTCAAATTCATTTTTTTTTAAATACTATATCTATTAATTTAGTTAATATATAAACTCTTTTTATATACAAACACTAACGTTCTTTACCTGCGCCTCTGCTAACTATATTTAACACGTTCGCTGCCGGTTTCACGTGACTAAAATTTGAAATGACGTTTTTTTCCTTTAACCCGCCGAATATGTTTGACGTGTTGCACAAGAGCGCTACATCGCCAGATGTTATAGGCTTTGTGTTTACCTTTGCTTGTTTGCGTCATGTGTTACGTCAATACGCTGTATTACGTCAAACGTGTAAAACTTCATCTGCTCGTTACAAGCAAACTCTGAAGTTAATGATTAATAAGTTAAATTTCCATAGCAAATAGTTTCGTTTGTACTGAGTAGATAAAATATCTTGCTGACGCCATCACTTCGGTTGCATATTGATGATACGTGTTTTATTAGAGAGAAAGTATTCTATTTTGAAATACCCTTCCATGGAGGATCAAATTTTTGATCGCATGTTTCCGGACCACTTCTAGGGCTGAGTCCCCGACCGTTGCCAATCGCCCATTGCGCAGCACTAGTGTGAAGTAAAACCCAACCAATCATCTATTTTGAAATATGAATATTTGTGATGTTTGCGTTAGTACTGTTTGGCTGGTTGAATAGAGTTGGAATTTAAGAGGTACTTTTGAATTTAAGAGGTTGGTTTGTTGATTGTGTTTTACGTCACACTAGTGCTGCGCAATGGACAATTGGCGATGGTCTGGGTCTCACCCCTAGAGTTGTCCAGGGACATGCCATCACAATTTTGATCCTCCACGGAAGGGATGACTCGCTCGCTTCGTAGACACCCAGAGGTATAATTAATATGGGAACATGGAAAACATTGCGGGCACGACAGATTTTATGAGCACCAGCCACCATTAGTATACACAATGGTTTTTGGCAAGCTCGAGTACCGAACCCGCAGTCTTCCAATTACGAGCCCGGTGCCCTACCGACTGGGCAACCACGGTCCTGAATTTTAGAGGCATATTTTTGAATTTTATGCCAATATTGGTTGCTACAGTACAAAATTTTGTATACTTTTTAATTTCATGCATTTTGAGATAGGGGTATAGTGAACAGATCAGAGTACCATTATAATAGAGAATCGTTAAAATTTGCTATAATTATCCAGTTGCAGATTTATTTTTTCATTCCTAATGAATGAGGACTATAAATAAAATATTAATGATAAATAATTTACTTTATACAACTTTTGAAAACTTTTAAATTTAAAATTCCTAAGTAAAAAAGTATACTTCATACATTTTTGTTAAATAAATCCTTGTCGAATCCTGTTCTTAGTCAGTGTAAGAACATGATTCGATAAGGATTTATTTAACAAAACCTTATGAAGTGTACTTTTTTTACATAGGAATTTTTGCTAGTGTTCGGACACTTTTGTTACCGACTGTACTTATAGCTGTTAAATTATTGGAAATAAAAAAACTATCATCTAAACACTTATCATCAATTACTAAAGCAACACACTTTTCAGGGACATTTGGTGTGATTGTATAATCTAAGTTTTATTTTTGTATTTCTGATTAGTTATAAATTCGTAATTATTTTTTTTTTTCTTTTAATTCTATTTTATGAAAATTTTCCTTTTGTCCTATGTATTATTATTATTCGGATTTTTCAAGACGCGTTTTCTTTTTAGGTTAGATCGCCGAAAAGCTCGCTTTCGTATGCCGCCTGTGTAAGGTTGCTATTCGGAACACGATGCGAAATGACGCCGTCTTGGCGATTTTCGAAATTTCGCCAAGCGGCAGCCTAAAGTAAACTTTCACCTGTAAAGTGATACGTCACATCCCGCGCTGGCGCGGGATCGGCAGCGAACGTGTTAAAAGAATTTTGAAAATTCCATATTACTTACTAATATAAAATCTTAAAAAATATCAAACTTTAAAAAACAGTATTTCATTAAAAAACAAATCAGTATTTAAGCCATAATAATAACAAAGCAACATTTTCATAATTTAGTCAAATATTATTTACTTATGAAAACTTATCCCATTTTTTTTAACACGCTTTTATTAGCTTCACCTGTTTGTATGTTTATAACCGCTCTGGGAGCAAACAAAAAATCTATATTGTAAAAAAAGATTTTCCCTACGTGAGCGCTGTAGCTGTGAGGTAAAGCTCCGCGCTACGAACCTAAAGTTCGAGCGTTCGAGCCCAGTCAGAGGAGATTTTCTAAAAATGGTTTTAGTTTAATTCTAAATCATTTTAATTAAAGATTTAAATGTATCGTGTGTCACTCACACGATTTTCTCTTACCCTGCATTTTAATACTAAGATAGATATTTTGTGCTTTTTAGTTCACAATTCTATAAAAGCGTGTTCTTTAATTTTTTAAAACTATAATATTATTTTCATATATTTATTAGAACAGTTGAAAGGTACGAAAATTCATCAACATTCTATTCTATTACTATTTGCATGCTATTCTATTACTATTTGATTTTATCATTTCATGCGATATTTATCATTTCATCTTGTGTAATGGTTCAAAACGCTTTCATTATATATATATTGGGTTTATATGGTGTTTTATAATAATTATATATATATATATATATATATATATATATATATATATATATATATATATACATTTAATTTCAAGAGATCCTAAATTCAAATTCTTATACCAATAACGTTAAATAAGTTATCTGTAAGAAAAGACTGTCCAAATTAATTACCGTTTTTTCCTGACTTTACAAGATAGATTTTATCTTGAAAATTCTGCTGACGTTAGTCGTATTATCCAGCGGAGACCGGAGACTCGAATTATTTTAAAAGCCTCTAAATCACGATTAGTGAAATGCCTATTTTGCAAATATGAAGTATTTTATTAAATAGTATAGATACTATGAACTTAAATTGTACTTTTCTGAAAGCAATTAAAATTGTTAAAAAGTAAAAGGGTTTGAATAGTTAAATTAACGCAAGAATTGCTGTTTACTAATAAATTTTTACTTAATAATAATAATAATAATAAAATTTATTTATTTATTTGTTTATTTTTTGTTTAAGGGGGTCTGGGACACCAAATTTTTGTTTTTATTATTTATTGATGAACTGCTGTAATTATTTTTTCTGAAATTGAAGCTTTTTTGACGATGAAGTTGAGCAAGAAAGAATCTTAAAAAAAAAAAAAAAAAATATTAAATAAAAGTTTAAATAAAATTTTAAGAAATTTAAAATTTAAAATTTTTGATAAATATGAAATTTATTATATCTCATGAACAAATGGTTCAATTTACAAACTTTTTTCACCCTTATATACAGAAAAGATTTATCTTCAATTTGTCTTCAGATTTTTAATTAGGAGCAAAACTTCTTGGTAATCCAAAAGTTATGCATGAAATAAGTACTTTTTTCAAATTAAAATTAATATTTAAAAAATTTATTATTATAATGAGAAATCCTGAAGACAAATTGAAGATAAATCCTTTCTGTATATAAAGGTGAAAAAAGTTTGTAAATTGAACCATTAGTTAGTTCATGAGATATAACAAATTTTAAATTTTTATTTTTTTAAATTTTATTTAATCTTTTTTTTATTATTATTTAGATTCTTTCTTGCTGAAGTTCATCGTCAAAAAAGCTTCAATTTCAGAAAAAATAATTACAGCAATTCATCAATAAATAATAAAAACAAAAATTTGGTGTCTCGGACCCCCTTAATAGAATATGAAGGAAAAGTTTACAATTAATTGGTAATAATGGATTAATTTTTGAATGATTCTAAAAACATTTGGCTTAAAGATAGACAGACTGATAGGTAGATAGAGATATAGAAACACAGAGAGAGAGAGGGAAAAGAAAAAAGTAGGGGGGGGGGGGAAGTAATACATCAAAAATAGATTTAAATTAATACATCCATGAGTTTAAAGTAAAAGCGTCAAATTATCCCTTTTCGAAATAATATTAATATTTTATTTTAAATAATATATTTACATACAAAATTTATGAAGAAAAAAAAAACATTTATTTAGAATGTCTTAATTTATTTTGATTACTATATTTTTTTTAATCACCAAATTGTATTGTGAAAAATTATAATTGCATGAAAATTATATGTGCAGTTTAAATTCAACTTGCCTTAATTTTTGAAAATAATAAATAAATAACTACATTAATTAATTAATTAATTAATTAACAACAGATTGATGCATTGTAAAGTATTAAATATTTTCAAATAAACACATTTCTCTGTGTGTGTGCGTTTGTAAAACGTACATAAATTTATAAAAGTATGTATATAAATGATTAATGATAAAAATTCATCTATGTATTAAAAAAAAAATATTCAAAAAAGCTGCAGACGACCTTTTATCAATTCAGTGACTCGATCGTTACACCAGAGCTGATGATGAGTTATTAATACTAAAAATTAGCACTTAATTATATCAGATAGAATTAATTCTGAATTCTTAGCTGTGTATATTAACATTGACATTATTATAAATAAATAAATAAATAAATAAAAATGGGGCAAAACCAAGGCCGTAACCAAGAGGGATGTTGCCGAAAATTTTTGTGTTTTGTATAATTTTTATACTTAACATTATGTACTCAAGTTTGAACCCGAAAACTTTTTCTGGAACCCGAACTTCGAAAACTTTTTCTGGCTACGGCCATGTGTAAAGTTCTAAAAGACGAAATTATTAACTATTGTTACTAATGTTACTTTGGAATCATATCGGTTTGAAATTACTAACTGATTTTATAGAACAACTATTCCTGTGTCCTTTTTTACATCTATTTCTATTTATTTTTGTCTATTCCTACACTTTTATTTTTATATCCATTTTTATAGCTATTTTATGTGATGAAAAAGTGCTGAATTCTGAATTTGTAGTTTTAAGTATTTATATAAACATGCAAATTTTACAAATTTCTTTATTTTATTTGTTTATTGTTTACTAAAAAAAAAGTTCATTAAATAAGGTTCTTTGGAATTTTATTTTGTTTGTTGTATAAAACGGAAACATTTTTAAGAGAGTCAGGCCTCGTTAATAAGTACATACCATATAGATATTAACTTGAAGCCATGTCTGTTCACAGAAGAATTACTTATAAAAAATAAAAGACATTAGAAAGATTTTTAAAAGACAAGTTTTCGCAATACGTTTTAAGAGGGGACAATACCTAATCTCGCCGGCAGCCTTCGCCCATGTTATTCTATGGGAAAATTTGTTGCTACAATTACACATTACCTAATGAATACTTTTAAATTCTGTTTTCGCAGTCAGAAAATTCATAACCGTTAAATGAGTACTCATTTTTGAAAAATTCATCTTTTTTAATTTTTACATTTTAACTTTGAGTTCAAAAATGCGCTTTTTCACAAAATGCATTTTTCTCATTTTCTAATCACAAAATGAAATACTAAAATTTTAAAAAATCAATTTTTGGAAAACAAGTACTAATTTAACGCTTATGAATTTTCTAAATGTGAAAACGGAATTGAAAAATACTCATTAGGTAATGAGTAATTATGTAAAAAAATTTTTCCCATAACATGGGCGAAGGCTGCCGGCGAGATTAGGTATTGTCCGCTCTTAACAGTATCTCTCAGACGTCGAAATGATGAGCAAGCAGCAGCAAGTTTCCATGTTTAAAGTAGCTCTTATTTGAAAGTTGGAAAGAAAAGTTCCTTTTATTTTAAGAATTTTGTAACTATACTTTTTTTAAAAATAAATTTTGAGATGTTTGAATTGTGTATATTGTTCACAAAAAAAGATCGTACTGTTCGATAATAATACAAATTTATATAATCTTTGTAAAATAAATATATCACACTACGTAGTTTTATTGCATTAGATCAAAATTTTACTATTATATAATTTTCAAAAGAGTTTTGAAGAAAATAATTATAATAATACTTTATATAATAATAATCATGAATAAAAAAAAACCCCACCCCCGCGATTATGATTTTTTTTTTTTTTTTTTTTTTATAATATAATTAAATTTTGTTTCACGAGAATATATTTTTATTTTTATTTTTTATTTTTTTTTAATTAACTATCTCAGGAAAACAGATAAAAATAATCATTTTATAATTTAAAAACTTAGAAATACAGTTAAATAAATTACTTTTCAGTGCATTTTTTTTTTTTTTTTTAAATAAATTTAAAGAATTTTTGTCTGGTTTGACAAGAAAACTATTAGCATAAATTTTACAAGAATTTATTGTAAATAACCTGCTATTGTAAAAATTTACGGATTTCTTTTTATCTATGGGTTAAAACATTATCAGAGAACATGATAAAGTACAATTCAAATTGTATTAATTTACGGAAGAAATGACAAAAATACATAATTCTCGGTTCTTTAATTATTTTTAATTAATATTTTTATGTTTCTGATTGTTATTTATACAGTTATGTAGTAGAAAATTGGTGTTAATAAAAACAAACATTTTATGGAAATAGAATAATTACAAGTTTGTTAATTCAAATTATTCCCACTCACGGCAAGAAAAATTATTACACATTTATTTTAAGTATTAGTTCGAATTTTTTAAAATAAATTTCATTCTAAAACCAACACTTATGATATTTGCAAAATATTACAAAGAAATAGCGAATAATAGTGATATCTAATCTGAAATTATTGTAATTTGTTCAAAATATATTTATTGAGATGCGTTAATTTTCAGTTTTAATTTCTGCTAAATGGGATTATTAAAAATAATAATGTTAATAATAAATAAATAAATAAAGAGAAGAAAAAAATACCAAATATTAAAACTATTGAATCACATTATAAATGCAATATAAACGTATTGGCGTAAAAATTAAAATAAACTTAAGGCAAAATTATAATGATTTATTTATTTTTATTTTTTATTTATTTATTTATTTATTTTTTCCTTAACGTATCATTAACGTATCTTTTTAGCATATTATATCATAACTCAACACATATAGACATATAAATATCAATATCTTTTTCTCTTTTTTTCAATTTGTATTGACTGTCATTGAAAGTACATATGTACAAATATATCTATTTATTTCTTAATATGCAATTATGTGTAATTTTGAATATATTTCTTTATTATATTTATTTCATATAAAATCATTAAAAATAGAATACGATATTTTTTTCGTTGTTTTTCGTAATATTTTCTACTTAGAAATATTTCTCCTTTATCGGGACGCATTTAGCTCATATCGTTTCCTTTATTTATTATTTTTTAAATAAGTAAAATACAAAAAATAGAAAATTCTAAAATCCTAATGGTTATATAAAAGTTAATTAAATATTTTTTTTTTCAAAAAAATTAATATGTGCTTCCCTTTAAAAATTAAAATGGTGTATTCACTTTCTTTATTTGCTTTTATTGAAAAGACACGTGTGAATAAAAGAATAAATGTCAGTTTTGCGAATGGATACATAATGCAAACCATATAAAATTTTGAAGTTAGCGAATCACACTCTTTTTTTAATTCAAAGTGAAAGCATATATATATATATATATATATATATATATATATATATATATATATAGATACATGACATAATCACGGTGAATTATTTATAAAATTTTCTGTTTAAAATCATTTATCTTTTATATTCCTATTGAATGTTATTTTCATTCATTTCATTGCAAACATACATTAAACGTATAATTTTAAAGTTAGCTAAAGCAATTGAAGTAAAAAATATATTTCTTTAAACATCATTTACAGAATAATGCTAATAAATATAATATAGTACTGTCATATTTTGATATTCCCAGTATTTTTCTTTTAAGTTAACGAATCACACTATTTTTTTAATTCAAAGTAAAAGTATAAAATAATAATAATAAATGACATAATTATGGAGAATTATTTATAAAATTTTCTGTTTAAAATCATTTATCTTTTATAATTCTATTGAATGTTATTTTCATTCATTTCATTACAACCATACATTAAACGTATAATTTTAAAATTAGCTAAACCAATTGAATTAAAATATGTATTTCTTTAAAAATCATTTACAAAACAATGCTAATAAATATGATATAGAACTGTCACATTTTAATATTTCCCAGTATTTTTCTTTTAAGTTAACGAATCACACTCTTTTTTTAATTCAAAGTAAAAGTATAAAAATAATAATAATAATATATCACATAATCATGGTGATTTATATTTAAAATTTTCTGTTTAAAATCATTTATCTCTTATACTCCTATTGAATGATTCATTTCATTGCAAGCATACATAAAACGTATAATTTTAAAATTAGCTAAACCAATTGAATTAAAAAATATATTTCTTTAAAAATCATTTACAAAACAATGCTAATAAATATAACATAGTACTGTCATATTTTAAAATTTCCCAGTATTTTTCTTTTAAGTTAACGAATCACTCTTTTTTTTAATTCAAAGTAAAAGTATTAAATAATAATAATAATAATAATATATGACATAATCATGGTGAATTATTTTTAAAATTTTCTGTTTAAAATCATTCATCTCTTATATTCCTATTGAATGTATTTTCATTCATTTCATTGCAAACATACATTAAACGTATAATTTTAAAATTAGCTAAACCAATTGAATTAAAAACTATATTTCTTTAAAAATCATTTACAAAACAATGCTAATAAATATAATATAGTACTGTCATATTTTAATATTTCCCAGTATTTTTCTTTTCTATTAAATACTCTTTAATCATACATCTTTTAACTTTTATTAAAAATAAACGTAAAACTTACCAAATCTCAAAGTTATTTCAACGTTTGAAGTATCCCAAAATACATAAATATAGTTGTGCAGTGAGGTATATATTTGTCCTGTACACAAACACCGCAGAGCAAAATAACGGAATTACTTCTAAAACACTCACAACAAAAATCTCGTGCGAAACAGCATGTACTTTTAAATCAACACACACGCATCTTCTCTACACCAGTAACTAAATCTATTCTGAAAGCCTACGATATATTTCTCCATTCTTACCCAGGCAGCTGCCAAAGAGGTTGCCGAAGCAAAGCTTCAACCATCTGTCAAAGTTCGCTGCCAATTTGGCGAGATTCTGGCCTCTTTAAAACTTCGCTTTAGACTGTGTCAGTACCATGAAGGTCAATACATAATGCACGGACAACGCTGGCGAAATGCATGGCGATATATACGCGCGTACTTCATTATTTCAAAGTTAATATCGCAGCTGCAATCTATAGATAAAAAGAGTAATTTGAGAGTACTGTTTGTGGAGTCTGTTTTAATATACTTAAATATGGTTATGTTTCCTGGAGATATGAATAATTATTTTAATCATTCTTTTGTGGTATGAATGGAAGATACATGCAAATGGAAGATTACATGCAAAAAGAAATTTGAAAAATGATCCGTGATAATTTTCCCTTGCTGTATAATTTATTACTTATTTTGATAAGCTCGGTCATACATGTTTGGATACATTTCCTATATTAAAATAGCATTAGAATGTTAGATATAAAATTTCATTTGTAAATATTCTCTTCCATTTTACTTTATTAAAATATTCCAAAATTAAATAGCCTATCATCACCTTTGTTAACATGATTTTCCATGCATAGAATTTCTTTTAAATAACCTATTAAATACCAAATTTTATTTTGCTTATAATATTCTTTTTATTATTATATTTTTTAACAGTTTATTTAATACTGTGATCTACATAAATGAATATTAAATAAATAAAAGAACGCAATGTGATGTGAGTTAATTATTTGAATATATATTTTTACTTATTTATTTATTTTAAAATGCGTACGATTTTGTTTATTTTAAAACAGTAACATTTACTTTAAAATCTTTTATAAAAATAAAAAATAAAATAAATAAATAAGTAAAAATAAAAATAAAAATAAATAAAATAAATATATCTTTCACACCACAAAATTTTACTTAAAGAAGAAACAGTAATAATAATAATATTGATGGATACTAATCATTTTTTTCCCCATATTCTGGAAATAAGAGAAAATATGAATAAATTGATTTCTTGTTATAGGAAAACAAAAAACTTTATTTCAAAGATGCAAAAATATAATAATGTTGATCATGGATTATTCCGATATTTCTAACTTTTCCATATGTTTTAGAAAAAATTAATTAATTAATTAATTAATTTAAAAAAAAAAAAATAGAAGAAAAGAAAAAAGAAAAACAGTGAATTTACTGAATTAATTATGTGTATATTATATATGTTTATGTAATATGTCTTTATTGATGCATAGTACGTCTTTAGATAATGCTATAAAAGTGTTGATTTAATCTCTAATTTTACAAAGCAGATAGTGAATATTTTAAAAATTAACATAGAGAAAACATTTTTTTTTTTTTTTCAACATGGAAAAGATGAGAAGAGTTTGAAAATAAAGATAAGAAAATAATTAACTTAAAACTATTTTTTTTCTTTTTAGTTTTGAGTTTTTTGATAGATTTTTTTTAATTTTTAATTTTATTTATTTTTATTTTTAAAGACAATTTTTCACATATTGGTGATATCCAAAAATAGCTGATTGTGAGAAATCAGAAAGTTTAATTTTTCAAAATTTTTGCAGGGGGATAGATAACGTCACGATCTTTTGGGACTTTAATATTTAGGTGTTGCCACCGGAAGAATAGAAACTTTTGAAGAGTTGTCATTCGGGGATTATAAATTGATTACAGAATTAAATAGAAATTTTCCTATGTATTTCAGTGAATTTGACAAGATAAAACAAAGGGTTGATGTGTATTATAGAATTAAAAACATTTAATGAAGGGTATAGACATTAAAATTTAGATGTTGGCATTGGAAGAGTATAAATAATTTCCGGTGGGACATAACATTTTTGACTGAATGAAACAATGAATGACTGAAGTTAATTAACATCAGTAACAATGTATGAGTATTTTAGAAACTTAGCAGTTTTAGAGATTAAAAATATATTGCGTTAAGATAATAAATAAGGAATTTAAATAGGAGTTCATACTTTTAGTGTTGTCACTGTAAATTTATATTTCAAAATTTTTACAGAATTTATAGAAACAAGATGATTCTAATACTGCATTCTAATTGGTTAATGAGTACACTTAGTATTTTAGAGCTTGAAATTTAGAAATTTTTACAGATTAACTAGAAATTTTCGTATTTTGAGGATAAGTGTCATCAGTGGATTAACACACAGATTTAAAAACAAAACAATAATAAATAATTTTTCACATATTTTTCAATAATGAATGTCATACAATTATATGTATAATTAATTATTTTAAAACAAAAACGATACGCATAAATTTAAAAACAATAATAAATAATTTAAAACACATATTTTTTAATAATGAATATCATGTAATTATACGTATAATTAGTTATTTTAAAACAAAAAACGACATTATAAGCAATAAAGTTGTTTAAACTAAACTTTATACACATCATGACTTTATGTTAACACTAAATAAGTTTCACTTTTAAAATTTCTTTAAGCTCTAACTTATAAATACTATTAATACAATCGTTAAAATTGAACGCTGAAACAAAGGTAAATGAATTTAACGAATGGTATAGACTTTGATCTTAATATCTGCGCATTACCATTCGGAGATTATAAATTTATTACAGAATAAATAGAAATTTGCCTATGTATTTCATGGAATTTGACAAAATAAAACAAAGGGTTGGTGAGTATTATATAATTAAAAACATTGAATGTGAATGGTATAGACTTTGATATTAAAATTTGGTGTTACCATTGGAAGAGTATAAATAATTTATATGTTATAAATTAAACTGAATACAATAAAAATTATTTAAATTAAACTAAATATAATAAAAATTATATAAATTAAACTTTATATTCTCACTAAATAAGTTTCACATTTATTTAAACTCTAACTTACATTCGTTAAAAATTGAGCACATGCACTTTTAAAAATTACTATCATATAATAATATTAATCTAAAAAATTGCTTACAAAGACATGCAGTAAAATTATAAGTAAGGAAAAAAGAAAAAAAATGACTGTCATATAATAATATTAATCTAAAAAAATGCATACAAGGATATATAGTAAAGTTATAAATTTAAAAAAAAATACTATCATATAATAATATTAATTAAAAAAATTACTATTATATAATAATATAAATTAAAAAAATTACTTTCATATAATAATATTATTTAAAAAAAAATTACTATTATATAATAATATTAATTAAAAAATGCATACAAAGATATACAGTAAAGTTATAAAATAAATAAATCAATAAAAAATAAAATAAATAAAAATAAAATAAAAATGACTATCCTATAATAATATTAATTTAAAAATACATACAATGTTTAAAATCCACAATTAAATTTTATATATATTATAATTAACTAAACTTTATGTTGTTACTATTCAATTTATCCTAACACGAAAATTTTATAAGTACATGAATATGTTATTTAAATTAAACTTTATATTCTCACTAAATAAGTTTAACATTTATTCAAGTTTAACACAGTAATATAATTCATACTATCTTGAATGAAACAGGTAAATACTTTTAAACTTGAACTAATAAAAATAAGTTCTTTTTTTATCAATAATAAAAAGGATTAGTTATATTTAAAAACTATCAGTTACTAAAAGTTATTTTATATTAAACATTTCGAAATAAATTGTACAAAAATTCAATGCATCATTTTAAATGAAAATAAACAGTTTCCTTAAAAAACAGATAATACGGAATATTCTATGAGTCAGTTATCACCTGCAACGGAAAACCCCTACAGCTGATGAATCATGTGTAATCCACACTATCTCATATCAGTTAAAATCATTAAAACAATACAGCGAATAATTTGAAAAATGCAATAATTTTTTCACAAAGCATATCATACAATGAGTTTAAACGATTATCACCTATCTATCACTTAAACGGTATTGAAATAAATAAATACATATAAAAGTAAGTTATAGTTAAAAAATAAAAATTTCGTTTGTGAAAGAAGTTTTATATATTGCAAAAATTAGTTTTACTCAAATAATTTCTAAACATACACAAGTTAAATGGAAACTTTTCTAGGTTTCATTTAAGCAATAATTTTCCATGTGTGAAAGTAGTTTTATTTATGCAAAATTTAGTTTTATATAAACAAAAAAATTTATAGTGTAACAATAAAAATAGTTTATAGTATAACAATAAAAAGTTCCTTATAAGTAAATACCAATAAAAAATATTTTTTAAATTAATTTCTCTCTCTTCAATAAAACAATAAAAATTTCTTATATAACTTTCGTAAAGTTTTAATAAAATTTCTATTATAAACAAATTTTTTATGATATAAACAAATAATTTTATTAGAATATACATATTAAGTTTATTAAATTATCAAATAGTAATAATAAATTATGAAACTTACTTAAAATTGATGAAATTTCCCTTGGCGAAATGCAACCTTCATTCACACACAAATGCGAGAAACTGTTTATCGCCACACGTTGACTCATACAGATAAGAATGTTGATTCATGCTTATCTTAGTAGAATGTTGTTAGAGTTCTGTGTTTTCAAAGTAATATAAAATAGTTTATAGAGATCATTTATTTAATATCAGTTGTAAACTACATTTAAATAATGCAATAAGAGTTGAACTCTGCAATTAACCTATTAAAATATTGAAATTTTTTTCATTTTTTTATTTAATTTTACTTTTTTTAATTATGCTAAGAAAATAATGAGATCAAAACAGAATTATTTTACGATAAGAGATCCTTTTTCATTCAATAAAATGTAACTATAATTTTTAATGAAATGTTTTAAAATCACTTAATAGGATAAAATTAAAAACAGAAATCTTATTATTTTTTCTAGTTATTGAACTAAGTAATAAACTATCTATAAATAATAAGATACCAAGAGAGGTTTTTGTATAATAACTATATATTATTTTAATATATGCATTACATCGCAAGGTAAAATTTTCAACTTATTTATACGGATTGAAGTAATAAAACTTAATCATTTGCATAACCGCTAAATTTTATAAGTTGGATATAGGATTTAAAATACTAAACAATAATCCTTGTGAGAGAATTGGGATAACACTTTCACAGAAAGAAATTGTCCTTTACAATAAGATTTGCTCAGAATGTCTAAGTGAAAATAACTTACCGTGAGGTCAGTGAGTCATGCAGTTGTATTCGAATTTATTGTTTTTAGTTAATGAAACTTCTAATGAGAGAATTATTTGTTACTAGCATATAAATGTACATTTTTATATTATTCCTGTATATATAAAATTTTAAATAATTCATTAAGTGTTAAACTTTGCATTTAATCGATTAAATAAAGTTTTCCTAAAATATAAGTGTAATTTTTTAATGAATTGTTTTGAAATCACTTTAACTTTATAAGAAAAAACTAAAAAGAGGTTTTTAAATTACTTAATAGGATAAAATTAAAAATCTTATTGTTTTTAGCAATTATTTTATCTAGTTATAAACTATATATTATTTTAATATACGCCTTATAGTTAAGTCAGTTTTAGAGAAAAAATCCCAACGCGCAGGTTGATGAGTTGGAATATCCTATTATACTTAAAGAATCCAGGTACGGAAAAACCGAAATACATTATGCGGAAAAACAGGCGGGATTTTCGGCTAAAACTTCAAAGCAGTAGACGGTAAACATAACACACCGTGAAACAACCTACTCCCACGACAGCCAAACTAAGAATGAAGGGAAACGTTGAGTTGTAACACCTTATCTACTAGAGATAAGGGGGAATTCCCCATGACTCACCCCTCGTTCGTTCATGTACAACATCTTACTAGAAACTTCGTGAAGGATCGGTGACGAGTTTGAATAATTTGCGTAACCGCTAAATGGTATAACTGTGAATCTTTTAATGTGAGTATTATAGTAATGATAAATTTATTTTATAATCGATAACTCATCAGGTTCACACCTTATATAAAACAATACTATATTTAAAAGTTTTACTATACAATAAACATTCACATATGGATATTCCTAAGGTTTAAGACTATGCGAGGATCCTATAAGCGAAATGCCTGTGAGTCTTTCTAAGGAATCCTAATCTGTATTTAAGCAGGTTTTAGAGAAAACCAAGAAATACTCCAGTCGACTAGGTTGATAAAATGGATTCGAACCCAACACTTCCCCTTTTACCATAGAATCGTTCACTAATCACAAGGTTAATGAGTCATGCAGTTGTATTAAAACTTATTGATTACATGTCTAAACTTATACCATTAAATATTTAACTGTTGGTTCTATAAGTGGATTGCTCTGTGTGTGAGTCTTTGTAACTTATAGTTAAGCGAGTTTTAGTGAAAACCAAGAAAAACTACAAACGGGTAGATTGTTAAGTTGAATTCGAACCTAACATTAAACATAGAATCGTTTGTTCTTCTAAAATCCTTGTAACAACATGTTTATGGACTTTATAAGAAAATGCTTAATAGGGTTTGCATGCGTTAGCTATATTAAACACTTAATTTTTAACATACATTAAGGTTAGTGGATGAGTGACAGGTAATTCATTTAAAACAAAAATATAATAACGGACGATTGAAACAAAGGGTTTGCAGTTTTAGAGAAAAAATCCCAACGGTAGGTTGATGAGTTGGAATATTCTATTATACTTAAAGAATCCAAGTACGGAAAAACTGAAATACAATACGCGGAAAAACAGGCGATATTTTCGGCTAAAACTTCAAAGCAGTGCACGGTAAACATAACACACCGTAAAACAACCTACTCACACGACGGCCAAACTAAGAATGAAGGGAAACGTTGAGTTGTAACACCTTATCTACTAGAGATAAGGGGGAATTCCCGGAAAAGCTGAGTCACCCCCCGTGGATCTTACGAGAAAGTTCGTGAAGGATGACTCATCGGTGACGAGTTTGAATAATTTGCATAACCGCTAAATGGTATAAGCGAGAATCTTTTAATGTGAGTATTATAGTAATGATAAATTTATTTCATAATCGATAACTCATCAGGTTCACACCTTATATAAAACAATACTATATTTAAAAGTTTTACTGTACAATAAACATTCACATATGGATATTCATAAGGTTTAAGACTATGCGAGGATCCTATAATCGAAATGCACGAGAGTCTTTCTAAGAAATCCTATTGCATATTTAAGCAGGTTTTAGAGAAAACCAAGAAATACTCCAATCGACTAGGTTGATGAAATGGATTCGAACCCAACACTTCCCCTTTTACCATAGAATCGTTCACTAATCGCAAGGTTAATGACTCATGCAGTTGTATTAAAACTTATTGATTACATGTCTAAACTTATACCATTAAATATTTAACTGTTGGTTCTATAAGTGGATTGCTCTGTGTGTGAGTCTTTGTAACTTATAGTTAAGCGAGTTTTAGTGAAAACCAAGGAAAACTACAAACGGGTTGATTGTTAAGTTGAATTCAAACCTAGCATTAAACATAGAATCGTTTGATCTTCTAAAATACTTGTAACAACATGTTTATGAACTTTATAAGAAAATGCTTAATAGGGTTTTCATGCGTTAGCTATATTAAACACTTAATTTTTAACATACATTAAGGTTAGTGGATGAGTGTCAGGTAATTCATTTAAAACAAAACTATAATAAGGGTTGATTGAAACAAAGGGTTTGTAGGTTATAATTATAGGATAAAACGTTATGTGTTTCGAAAACCCTTCATCAAGATTGCAACAACCGTTTCGAATGATACTCTCCCTTCATCAGATAGACTTAAACTTTTATTTTATCAGAATGAAAGAAAACGATAGACGATTTACACTTATTGAAATCCCAACTTATAAATAATTCGACTTTCACTAAAAATGCAAGTCGCATATACACTTTGAAACAATCAATAAATTTTATATTATCACAATGCATTAAATAAGTTTCCCATTTAACATTCAAGATGAATTTATTTTTACATTAATTAAGAATTGAACACATATTAATTTTTAAAATGACTATTTTTTAAAAAGTTTTGAAACAGCTAATAAATTTTATAAGCTTTTACAATTAAATAAATTTAGCATATTATGAAAGTTTTACATCACTCGGTAAAATTTTATATAAGCAATAAAAGTGATACACATTATAATTATAAACTCATAAAATAAATTTCACACTTAACATTTAAACTCTAACCAATCAATCTTAAAGTAATTTTTTATCTTTTGTACATAATCATAAACCTTTCGTTTCTATTGTAAAGTGAAGTATGACTCATGCTTTAATTAAAATATCTAATCAAAATTATAAGAAAGTAAAGTTTAGGAAATACCTATGTATTACAGGTAAATTAATACAGTATAAATATTCATGTTTTTCAGTTAAGTAAAAAAGTTATATAATTAATTTTACAGACTACTTAAATAATGTATAATTAAGTTTCAGAATTATTATTATTTTTTTTTTTCTTCTATGTATATATAAATTTTTAGTTAGAAAGTTTTTATTAAAATACAATAATCAAAGTTTTGCACGATATTAATTTACATTGCATCTAAAACTTTAAATATATAGAAACAATTGTACATTTGGTTTTGTCTGAAGCATATATATAAATAATAAAATCTTATTCAGTTTAGTTTTTAAAACACCCTAAAGATTTCAGACACACATATTTTTATCTTGTTTAAATAAAATTTTTAAAATGAAACAATATTAATGTTATAAAATAATACACTCAGCATGACTCACCGAGTGTGCTATTCCATCAAATTATTCCGCATACGTGTAATAACATGTCTGACTTAACTATATACTGAATTACCATTATTTCAGAAAAAGTTGGGACTTACCTTAAAACACATCCTACACCCTTGGCAGACTTGAAGAAAATGAATGATACGAGACATTCTTATCAGAGACGCCAGGTCACGAGGTTAGTGACGTCACGAATGATGTGATTGGTTACGCTCAGTCACGTGATCATGACGTCATCCTCTCATCAATGGCGTCACCGATTGCTTATCTGCTACCACAACGCGCGGAAATGTCCAGTACGCAGTGAAAAATATTCAAAGTCTACGGGACATTACTCGAAACGATTCCATTGTCTTATACGGTAAATTGAAATATAACACGCGGAAAAAAGATTGACATATACCGGAGAAACTATGCATACTGCCCGATGAAACTAAGCCGCACAGCTAAGTAGATGCTACCAGGATGAGAGTCAAAATCCAACTGAATTCAAACAATATGACAAGGTCTATAAATCTCCCGTGTTGGTTAGATGGTTTTGATGAATGGGTTTTCCCCCACACTTAAGCAGAATGGAGAAGTCATAGGTTTTCCCTCACCTATCTCTTAATTAAGTTTCTTAATTAAAATTATGCAAATTATATGTAAGTCTTTCAAATATCTCTTAATTATGTTTTCTAATTAAAATTATGTAAATTTTATGTAAATCTTTACATAAAATTGTTTCTATTGATCACGTGACTGAGCGTAACCAATCACATCATTCGTGACGTCACTAACCTCGTGACCTGGCGTCTCTGATAAGAATGTCTCGTATCATTCATTTTCTTCAAGTCTGCCAAGGGTGTAGGATGTGTTTTAAGGTAAGTCCCAACTTTTTCTGAAATAATGGTAATTCAGTATATAGTTAAGTCAGACATGTTATTACACGTATGCGGAATAATTTGATGGAATAGCACACTCGGTGAGTCATGCTGAGTGTATTATTTTATAACATTAATATTGTTTCATTTTAAAAATTTTATTTAAACAAGATAAAAATATGTGTGTCTGAAATCTTTAGGGTGTTTTAAAAACTAAACTGAATAAGATTTTATTATTTATATATATGCTTCAGACAAAACCAAATGTACAATTGTTTCTATATATTTAAAGTTTTAGATGCAATGTAAATTAATATCGTGCAAAACTTTGATTATTGTATTTTAATAAAAACTTTCTAACTAAAAATTTATATATACATAGAAGAAAAAAAAAATAATAATAATTCTGAAACTTAATTATACATTATTTAAGTAGTCTGTAAAATTAATTATATAACTTTTTTACTTAACTGAAAAACATGAATATTTATACTGTATTAATTTACCTGTAATACATAGGTATTTCCTAAACTTTACTTTCTTATAATTTTGATTAGATATTTTAATTAAAGCATGAGTCATACTTCACTTTACAATAGAAACGAAAGGTTTATGATTATGTACAAAAGATAAAAAATTACTTTAAGATTGATTGGTTAGAGTTTAAATGTTAAGTGTGAAATTTATTTTATGAGTTTATAATTATAATGTGTATCACTTTTATTGCTTATATAAAATTTTACCGAGTGATGTAAAACTTTCATAATATGCTAAATTTATTTAATTGTAAAAGCTTATAAAATTTATTAGCTGTTTCAAAACTTTTAAAAAAATAGTCATTTTAAAAATTAATATGTGTTCAATTCTTAATTAATGTAAAAATAAATTCATCTTGAATGTTAAATGGGAAACTTATTTAATGCATTGTGATAATATAAAATTTATTGATTGTTTCAAAGTGTATATGCGACTTGCATTTTTAGTGAAAGTCGAATTATTTATAAGTTGGGATTTCAATAAGTGTAAATCGTCTATCGTTTTCTTTCATTCTGATAAAATAAAAGTTTAAGTCTATCTGATGAAGGGAGAGTATCATTCGAAACGGTTGTTGCAATCTTGATGAAGGGTTTTCGAAACACATAACGTTTTATCCTATAATTATAACCTACAAACCCTTTGTTTCAATCAACCCTTATTATAGTTTTGTTTTAAATGAATTACCTGACACTCATCCACTAACCTTAATGTATGTTAAAAATTAAGTGTTTAATATAGCTAACGCATGAAAACCCTATTAAGCATTTTCTTATAAAGTTCATAAACATGTTGTTACAAGTATTTTAGAAGATCAAACGATTCTATGTTTAATGCTAGGTTTGAATTCAACTTAACAATCAACCCGTTTGTAGTTTTCCTTGGTTTTCACTAAAACTCGCTTAACTATAAGTTACAAAGACTCACACACAGAGCAATCCACTTATAGAACCAACAGTTAAATATTTAATGGTATAAGTTTAGACATGTAATCAATAAGTTTTAATACAACTGCATGAGTCATTAACCTTGCGATTAGTGAACGATTCTATGGTAAAAGGGGAAGTGTTGGGTTCGAATCCATTTCATCAACCTAGTCGATTGGAGTATTTCTTGGTTTTCTCTAAAACCTGCTTAAATATGCAATAGGATTTCTTAGAAAGACTCTCGTGCATTTCGATTATAGGATCCTCGCATAGTCTTAAACCTTATGAATATCCATATGTGAATGTTTATTGTACAGTAAAACTTTTAAATATAGTATTGTTTTATATAAGGTGTGAACCTGATGAGTTATCGATTATGAAATAAATTTATCATTACTATAATACTCACATTAAAAGATTCTCGCTTATACCATTTAGCGGTTATGCAAATTATTCAAACTCGTCACCGATGAGTCATCCTTCACGAACTTTCTCGTAAGATCCACGGGGGGTGACTCAGCTTTTCCGGGAATTCCCCCTTATCTCTAGTAGATAAGGTGTTACAACTCAACGTTTCCCTTCATTCTTAGTTTGGCCGTCGTGTGAGTAGGTTGTTTTACGGTGTGTTATGTTTACCGTGCACTGCTTTGAAGTTTTAGCCGAAAATATCGCCTGTTTTTCCGCGTATTGTATTTCAGTTTTTCCGTACTTGGATTCTTTAAGTATAATAGAATATTCCAACTCATCAACCTACCGTTGGGATTTTTTCTCTAAAACTGCAAACCCTTTGTTTCAATCGTCCGTTATTATATTTTTGTTTTAAATGAATTACCTGTCACTCATCCACTAACCTTAATGTATGTTAAAAATTAAGTGTTTAATATAGCTAACGCATGCAAACCCTATTAAGCATTTTCTTATAAAGTCCATAAACATGTTGTTACAAGGATTTTAGAAGAACAAACGATTCTATGTTTAATGTTAGGTTCGAATTCAACTTAACAATCTACCCGTTTGTAGTTTTTCTTGGTTTTCACTAAAACTCGCTTAACTATAAGTTACAAAGACTCACACACAGAGCAATCCACTTATAGAACCAACAGTTAAATATTTAATGGTATAAGTTTAGACATGTAATCAATAAGTTTTAATACAACTGCATGACTCATTAACCTTGTGATTAGTGAACGATTCTATGGTAAAAGGGGAAGTGTTGGGTTCGAATCCATTTTATCAACCTAGTCGACTGGAGTATTTCTTGGTTTTCTCTAAAACCTGCTTAAATACAGATTAGGATTCCTTAGAAAGACTCACAGGCATTTCGCTTATAGGATCCTCGCATAGTCTTAAACCTTAGGAATATCCATATGTGAATGTTTATTGTATAGTAAAACTTTTAAATATAGTATTGTTTTATATAAGGTGTGAACCTGATGAGTTATCGATTATAAAATAAATTTATCATTACTATAATACTCACATTAAAAGATTCACAGTTATACCATTTAGCGGTTACGCAAATTATTCAAACTCGTCACCGATCCTTCACGAAGTTTCTAGTAAGATGTTGTACATGAACGAACGAGGGGTGAGTCATGGGGAATTCCCCCTTATCTCTAGTAGATAAGGTGTTACAACTCAACGTTTCCCTTCATTCTTAGTTTGGCTGTCGTGGGAGTAGGTTGTTTCACGGTGTGTTATGTTTACCGTCTACTGCTTTGAAGTTTTAGCCGAAAATCCCGCCTGTTTTTCCGCATAATGTATTTCGGTTTTTCCGTACCTGGATTCTTTAAGTATAATAGGATATTCCAACTCATCAACCTGCGCGTTGGGATTTTTTCTCTAAAACTGACTTAACTATAAGGCGTATATTAAAATAATATATAGTTTATAACTAGATAAAATAATTGCTAAAAACAATAAGATTTTTAATTTTATCCTATTAAGTAATTTAAAAACCTCTTTTTAGTTTTTTCTTATAAAGTTAAAGTGATTTCAAAACAATTCATTAAAAAATTACACTTATATTTTAGGAAAACTTTATTTAATCGATTAAATGCAAAGTTTAACACTTAATGAATTATTTAAAATTTTATATATACAGGAATAATATAAAAATGTACATTTATATGCTAGTAACAAATAATTCTCTCATTAGAAGTTTCATTAACTAAAAACAATAAATTCGAATACAACTGCATGACTCACTGACCTCACGGTAAGTTATTTTCACTTAGACATTCTGAGCAAATCTTATTGTAAAGGACAATTTCTTTCTGTGAAAGTGTTATCCCAATTCTCTCACAAGGATTATTGTTTAGTATTTTAAATCCTATATCCAACTTATAAAATTTAGCGGTTATGCAAATGATTAAGTTTTATTACTTCAATCCGTATAAATAAGTTGAAAATTTTACCTTGCGATGTAATGCATATATTAAAATAATATATAGTTATTATACAAAAACCTCTCTTGGTATCTTATTATTTATAGATAGTTTATTACTTAGTTCAATAACTAGAAAAAATAATAAGATTTCTGTTTTTAATTTTATCCTATTAAGTGATTTTAAAACATTTCATTAAAAATTATAGTTACATTTTATTGAATGAAAAAGGATCTCTTATCGTAAAATAATTCTGTTTTGATCTCATTATTTTCTTAGCATAATTAAAAAAAGTAAAATTAAATAAAAAAATGAAAAAAATTTCAATATTTTAATAGGTTAATTGCAGAGTTCAACTCTTATTGCATTATTTAAATGTAGTTTACAACTGATATTAAATAAATGATCTCTATAAACTATTTTATATTACTTTGAAAACACAGAACTCTAACAACATTCTACTAAGATAAGCATGAATCAACATTCTTATCTGTATGAGTCAACGTGTGGCGATAAACAGTTTCTCGCATTTGTGTGTGAATGAAGGTTGCATTTCGCCAAGGGAAATTTCATCAATTTTAAGTAAGTTTCATAATTTATTATTACTATTTGATAATTTAATAAACTTAATATGTATATTCTAATAAAATTATTTGTTTATATCATAAAAAATTTGTTTATAATAGAAATTTTATTAAAACTTTACGAAAGTTATATAAGAAATTTTTATTGTTTTATTGAAGAGAGAGAAATTAATTTAAAAAATATTTTTTATTGGTATTTACTTATAAGGAACTTTTTATTGTTATACTATAAACTATTTTTATTGTTACACTATAAATTTTTTTGTTTATATAAAACTAAATTTTGCATAAATAAAACTACTTTCACACATGGAAAATTATTGCTTAAATGAAACCTAGAAAAGTTTCCATTTAACTTGTGTATGTTTAGAAATTATTTGAGTAAAACTAATTTTTGCAATATATAAAACTCCTTTCACAAACGAAATTTTTATTTTTTAACTATAACTTACTTTTATATGTATTTATTTATTTCAATACCGTTTAAGTGATAGATAGGTGATAATCGTTTAAACTCATTGTATGATATGCTTTGTGAAAAAATTATTGCATTTTTCAAATTATTCGCTGTATTGTTTTAATGATTTTAACTGATATGAGATAGTGTGGATTACACATGATTCATCAGCTGTAGGGGTTTTCCGTTGCAGGTGATAACTGACTCATAGAATATTCCGTATTATCTGTTTTTTAAGGAAACTGTTTATTTTCATTTAAAATGATGCATTGAATTTTTGTACAATTTATTTCGAAATGTTTAATATAAAATAACTTTTAGTAACTGATAGTTTTTAAATATAACTAATCCTTTTTATTATTGATAAAAAAAGAACTTATTTTTATTAGTTCAAGTTTAAAAGTATTTACCTGTTTCATTCAAGATAGTATGAATTATATTACTGTGTTAAACTTGAATAAATGTTAAACTTATTTAGTGAGAATATAAAGTTTAATTTAAATAACATATTCATGTACTTATAAAATTTTCGTGTTAGGATAAATTGAATAGTAACAACATAAAGTTTAGTTAATTATAATATATATAAAATTTAATTGTGGATTTTAAACATTGTATGTATTTTTAAATTAATATTATTATAGGATAGTCATTTTTATTTTATTTTTATTTATTTTATTTTTTATTGATTTATTTATTTTATAACTTTACTGTATATCTTTGTATGCATTTTTTAATTAATATTATTATATAATAGTAATTTTTTTTTAAATAATATTATTATATGAAAGTAATTTTTTTAATTTATATTATTATATAATAGTAATTTTTTTAATTAATATTATTATATGATAGTATTTTTTTTTTAAATTTATAACTTTACTATATATCCTTGTATGCATTTTTTTAGATTAATATTATTATATGATAGTCATTTTTTTTCTTTTTTCCTTACTTATAATTTTACTGCATGTCTTTGTAAGCAATTTTTTAGATTAATATTATTATATGATAGTAATTTTTAAAAGTGCATGTGCTCAATTTTTAACGAATGTAAGTTAGAGTTTAAATAAATGTGAAACTTATTTAGTGAGAATATAAAGTTTAATTTATATAATTTTTATTATATTTAGTTTAATTTAAATAACTTTTATTGTATTCAGTTTAATTTATAACATATAAATTATTTATACTCTTCCAATGGTAACACCCAAATTTTAATATCAAAGTCTATACCATTCACATTCAATGTTTTTAATTATATAATACTCACCAACCCTTTGTTTTATTTTGTCAAATTCCATGAAATACATAGGCAAATTTCTATTTATTCTGTAATAAATTTATAATCTCCGAATGGTAATGCGCAGATATTAAGATCAAAGTCTATACCATTCGTTAAATTCATTTACCTTTGTTTCAGCGTTCAATTTTAACGATTGTATTAATAGTATTTATAAGTTAGAGCTTAAAGAAATTTTAAAAGTGAAACTTATTTAGTGTTAACATAAAGTTATGATGTGTATAAAGTTTAGTTTAAACAACTTTATTGCTTATAATGTCGTTTTTTGTTTTAAAATAACTAATTATACGTATAATTACATGATATTCATTATTAAAAAATATGTGTTTTAAATTATTTATTATTGTTTTTAAATTTATGCGTATCGTTTTTGTTTTAAAATAATTAATTATACATATAATTGTATGACATTCATTATTGAAAAATATGTGTTTTAAATTATTTATTATTGTTTTGTTTTTAAATCTGTGTGTTAATCCACTGATGACACTTATCCTCAAAATACGAAAATTTCTAGTTAATCTGTAAAAATTTCTAAATTTCAAGCTCTAAAATACTAAGTGTACTCAATAACCAATTAGAATGCAGTATTAGAATCATCTTGTTTCTATAAATTCTGTAAAAATTTTGAAATATAAATTTACAGTGACAACACTAAAAGTATGAACTCCTATTTAAATTCCTTATTTATTATCTTAACGCAATATATTTTTAATCTCTAAAACTGCTAAGTTTCTAAAATACTCATACATTGTTACTGATGTTAATTAACTTCAGTCATTCATTGTTTCATTCAGTCAAAAATGTTATGTCCCACCGGAAATTATTTATACTCTTCCAATGCCAACATCTAAATTTTAATGTCTATACCCTTCATTAAATGTTTTTAATTCTATAATACACATCAACCCTTTGTTTTATCTTGTCAAATTCACTGAAATACATAGGAAAATTTCTATTTAATTCTGTAATCAATTTATAATCCCCGAATGACAACTCTTCAAAAGTTTCTATTCTTCCGGTGGCAACACCTAAATATTAAAGTCCCAAAAGATCGTGACGTTATCTATCCCCCTGCAAAAATTTTGAAGTCCCCAAAATTATGAAAAAAATACTAAGTCCCGAAATTTAGGAAAATAAATCTAACTCCTCAAAATTCCCCTTTCTCCCCGATAGATGACACCACCAAACCTCATCCAAGATGATACCCAAAGTTTCTATTCTTCCAGTGGCAACGCTCTAAAAGTTTCTATTCTTCCGGTGGCAACACACCCTCGTCCAAGATGATGACTAAGTAGTGTAAAAAGGGTGTATTCACCGACACGGTGGAGGCGCGGAGGCGCTCTCCAACAGGGTGGTGGCGCACGTGCCTCAGCGCGCCTCCGCGCCTCCACCGTGTCGGTGAATCACCCTTTTTACACTACTAGCCTATCATCACCTTTGTTAACATGATTTTCCATGCATAGAATTTCTTTTAAATAACCTATTAAATACCAAATTTTATTTTGCTTATAATATTCTTTTTATTATTATATTTTTTAACAGTTTATTTAATACTGTGATCTACATAAATGAATATTAAATAAATAAAAGAACGCAATGTGATGTGAGTTAATTATTTGAATATATATTTTTACTTATTTATTTATTTTAAAATGCGTACGATTTTGTTTATTTTAAAACAGTAACATTTACTTTAAAATCTTTTATAAAAATAAAAAATAAAATAAATAAATAAGTAAAAATAAAAATAAAAATAAATAAAATAAATATATCTTTCACACCACAAAATTTTACTTAAAGAAGAAACAGTAATAATAATAATATTGATGGATACTAATCATTTTTTTCCCCATATTCTGGAAATAAGAGAAAATATGAATAAATTGATTTCTTGTTATAGGAAAACAAAAAACTTTATTTCAAAGATGCAAAAATATAATAATGTTGATCATGGATTATTCCGATATTTCTAACTTTTCCATATGTTTTAGAAAAAATTAATTAATTAATTAATTAATTTAAAAAAAAAAAAATAGAAGAAAAGAAAAAAGAAAAACAGTGAATTTACTGAATTAATTATGTGTATATTATATATGTTTATGTAATATGTCTTTATTGATGCATAGTACGTCTTTAGATAATGCTATAAAAGTGTTGATTTAATCTCTAATTTTACAAAGCAGATAGTGAATATTTTAAAAATTAACATAGAGAAAACATTTTTTTTTTTTTTCAACATGGAAAAGATGAGAACAGTTTGAAAATAAAGATAAGAAAATAATTAACTTAAAACTATTTTTTTTCTTTTTAGTTTTGAGTTTTTTGATAGATTTTTTTTAATTTTTAATTTTATTTATTTTTATTTTTAAAGACAATTTTTCACATATTGGTGATATCCAAAAATAGCTGATTGTGAGAAATCAGAAAGTTTAATTTTTGAATTTATTTATTTTTAATTTTTAATTAATCTATTTATTTTGACAATTTATTTTGCTAACAAAATAAAAAGAAGAAAAAAAAAACTTCAAAAACCTCACAGGGCATTTCAATTCCCTCTATAATTTTATAGTGCCACTAATGATAATTTTCTTCAGATATAAAGATTGGATAAATTCTTTTTTCTAAAATTTCTGAAAAAAAAAAAAAACTTTTTAAAATTTTACAGAAGGATGGTTGGAGAAGGCAGTTGGGGGGCACTGAATTTCATAAATAATATCAAAGATTTTCTAAGGTATTTTTCTGAAATCCTGAAGTTTGTCTGTTCCTGAGTGCGTCAAGTTTTAAATAATATTATTCATAAATAATTTCATTGCTTTACTATATATACACTGTAGGAAATTTAAATCTCACTGCGAAACTTTAGCCGTAAAATTTACGGGTAAGCCGTACTTTTTCTCTTAATTTGCAGTTTTTGACGTAATTTCCTGTTTATTTGCCGTAAATTTTACTGAATACCTAAAATGTACGGCTAAAGTATGGCAACGATGTTTCTTTTTTTTTTTTTTTTTTTTTTTGCAATGTAACTGAAACGGAATTGTTGGAGAGAAAAATAATACATGATTTCAATTCATCAATTTCTGAAAGACTAAACCAAGTCTCTCGACAGCAAAATTAGAATGAGCCTAATATTCCAAAATTAAATGGTTTTTTTTTTTTTTTTTTTTTTTTAATTAAATTTTGCTTATTTTATTTGTTTATTTATTTATGGCGCTTACATTAGGTATTTACACTGTCAAATAATGAAGTGGACGAAAATGAGTAAATGGATTCGAAATGAGTAATTTTGTTTCATAAAGGAAAACACGCTTTTCTCATTTCTGAAATATCGTTTGTCGTAATTTATTATAAACTAGCAGGCTTTGCCCACTTCACTGGACACTATATTTAAATGAATAATAATAATAAAAAAAAAGAATCAATATTTTTTATACCGCTATACAAATTAAAACTAAAAAGAAAATACATTGAAATTGCTTAAAAACTTCGCTTCGGGCTCTCGCTGACTTCGAAAGAGACTTCTTCAAAGCAACCGTCTTC